>CABHPH010132094.1:15288-44734 GCA_902168325.1 Peromyscus nudipes | reverse complement strand
TGCTGTGTGAGTACCCCTCAACAACCAGCAGCTTCAGATGTAAACAAAAACCCAAACTTGCTCGGAATCTAATTGACTTTATACTGTTCGTTTTTGTTTTGTTTTGATGGGGGCATGGAGAAGGGGAGTTATTTTTTAGACAAGGTCTTATGTAGCTCTGGCTGGAACTCACACAGACCCGCCTGGCTCTGCCTCCTGAGTGCTGAGGTTAAAGGTGTGTGCCACCACCGCCCGGCTGCACTCACTGGCTTTGTCACTTCAACTGTCCGTCAGTCCTAGGCGGACACTATCCTGCAGTGAAGCCTCAAGCGGGCAGCTTCTCTAAGTCCTTGAAAGGTCCAGGAAGACACAGCCCAATTCAGTAAGCCCACAGACCTTTCCCTGAATCCAACCAAAGCCATACGATGCACTCTGAAGCCACACACGGGGGCCTGGTCTAACAACTGCCATGCACAACCTTGACTTCTCAGCAGACGAGTGCTCTTCAGTCTGGTGCAGGCCACCGCCAAGCAGGTGCCCGTCACTGAGCCAACCTCCACCCACCGCGCTTCCTCACCACATCCTCACCACATGTGACCAGGGCACAACGCCACTCAGTGTTGCTCCGCAGCACACTGTAACCAGGGTTCTCACTAGGAACGCGAGGATGAGTGAAACTATGACAAAGCCGACTTGTGGGAACACAAGTCACCCTCTGTGGCATTTGTCCTAGCCTGGGGTCAGCCACCGTTCTAGAGAGTGGGCTCTCCTAGCTCCTCTGCAAGCCACAGAGAACCTTCCAGTCAGCTGTACAATCTTCTGGCTCACTGTTGCGCAGGCCCCACGCAAAGCAGCCTTCCAGAACAACCTGATCAACTGGAATGGCTTTCTATTCTAAATACAAGTTCCAAAGCACAGCTATGAGTGGGACATTAAAAACAAACAAAACAACTTTATGGAAATGAAATTTTCAAGAAGGAAGTACACTGACTTTAGTCTGAACTTTGCCCTTCCGTGGCAAACCTGAGGGAGGATTCACAGGCGTTCCTTCCTGTTGGGGAAGGGCATTCGCTAACCCAGTCCTGGCCCTCTGTCATTCTTCTACTAGGTGAGGAGATATGATGCCTCCTCCTCCAAGCTGCCAGCTTTGCCACCAGCTTCTCCGGTCTACTGCACTGGAGCCAGGGATGTGCCACCCACCAGTGACTGTCGCAGCGACAGTTCAGATGCCACTCAACACCGGCTCTGCTGTGGCCCAGGAAATGGGTAATGATGCACTCATACTCCAGGCTCAAAGGTGACTCTTGGAGAAGAGTCCTGCCTTTTCTGAGCCAGGCACCCACCTCACCTTGGCTGCCGCTCTCCCAGATCTCAGTGCCCAGGCTGCTGCCAGGCACAGCCACGTCGCCTTGCTCCAGACACAGGCTGCTCTGCTTCTTAGCAAACCGAGGAGGGATACGTGCCGAAAGACCCCGTCCCTTGACAGGCACCTACAGGAAAAGAGGCTAATGCAGTCCCGCCTAAGACACGACAGATGACAAATTCCCCTGGGAAAAGCAAACTAGCTTGAGATGCCTGACACCCGTCTTCAAAACCTCAGTGTGACTCGGTGCACTGCCGGGTCAGCCAGACTGGCCCCAGGAGCAGGCTGATAGAGGTGCCGAGCCTCAAGCATTTTGTCACGGGGTTACAGGCCCCTGAGATTTGCAGAACAGAGGTCACCCAGCTAGGCTGGGGTTTCATTAAGGAAAGAGGAAGACACAGGGGTGCTGTGAGACAGATCTCAGACCTGGCGGGTCACATTTTGGTTGTTAGACTCCATCTTCTCCTGTCTGTTTCAGGGCAGTAGTGACAGGTAGTGGGAGACAATGCATTCCTGACAGACATTCTGCCTTCCTCTCTTCCACCCAGGGCTGCCCTGCGGCCCTCACCTGAGCAGCCTGCTCCTTCTTTCTTCTCTCCTCTTCCAGCAGGCGGCGCTGCTTCTTGGTCAAGACTTCGATGAAGCCTTCCCCCACCATGGAGCCCACTTCACTCTCCTCCCCAGGGCTGGACGTGCAGTTGTCAATGACGGCATCTGAACCAGAAGTCACAAGAAAGAACAAGGCACATGCTTGGCTCAGAAGTCCACTTACTGAAGTGCCTTCCCAGTGCATAAGGACCTGACATGGTGCCCCACCTTCTCATGCCCATGTGACCGGAGACGCTGCAAACCCAACCCAGAGGAGCTCAGGCACCATGGTGGAGAAAACCACCTTTAAAGATGCAGATTCATACACCCAGCTCGGTTTCTTGCTAGCCATGTTTGGACATACCACAGAGCATCCTGGAACCTCGGGCACCCCCTTAAAATCTGGGAAGTTATACAGATGTCACGGGGGGCTCAGGAAGGCTGGAGGCATCCTAAGACAGGAGTCGGAGCTGCTCTGCACCACACACCTCACTCCAACCTAGTCCCAGAGACTAGGCCCAACTCACTTCCATAGCCCAGATCAAACTGCTTGCGGGCCTCTTCCTGCTGCTCACCAGCCCTCTGGGCAGCCAGGGCAGCCTCCTTCTCTGCTTTCTTACTGGTGGCTTCAGAACTGTCGGAGCTGGTATGAGTGGTCCGCTCCAAGGCATAGGATGAGTGGCTTCCACTACTGCAACCAAAGCCTCCAGGCAAGGCCTCATCTGGAGACCTGCAAAGGAAGGGGATTTCATGATTTCACCATCACGCAAAGGCTAGGAGAGAGGGATGAGGAAAAACTTGGAATGCACAAGGCCCACACACAGACATGGCAGCTGTCTAGCTCCAGGACCTTTTGCGGAGCCATCAAGGGTCAGGAGGGCCTGCGGACTGTACATGCTATGTGCTGGTTCAGTTCTGTGGGGCAGGGCTATACCTGAGAGGGGAAGGCTGCGGTAAACTCCTTCCCAGCATTCCATTCCCTCGCACTGCATGCTGCCTGCAGTGAGAAGAGGCTGGGTGAGTGCGCCCAGGACAGGGCTACCAGCCTTTCTGAACAGAAACAGCAGCACAGGCTTCCTTGGCTGCAGGGCTTTTGAGTACATTCACCATGCCTTTTAGGGGCTGGAGTATGGTCACACAAACACTTGAAAGAACAGACATTTTCCTGAGTAAACTTTCAGGGTATGTACACCAGAGCTGCGAACCCTGAATTACAAGCACAGGAGGGGTGACCTCTGCATCCCCTGAAACCTCAATCTGAGGCACTGACTGGGCTGCAAGCAGTGGGTCAATACCCAACAGATTACCTATCCTAAAGCTTCCAGTTCTAGAGAACCAGGCTCATGGGCTGCAAGCGGCCTGCTCCCCTGTTCCTGGTGGCTCCAGCCCTGCCCAGGCAGCAACAGGAAAGCAGGACCACCAAGGGCCAGAGCTATCTCCACATAACCGAAAGGCGAGGGATGTCTCCCGGCCAGAGCTCACCAGGCACCACACATAGGCAACAGCCATCACTGTAGGGCGGAGAATACATTCGGAGGTTGGACTCTAAGGACACGGGCTAGAACAGCAGTCACAAGGAGGCCTCTGGGGAACAGGCTATGGGCAACTCTGGGTGTAGTTGATCAAGCCACAACATCAACAATGACACACCATGGAGAAGCAACAAGCAATGCAGGAGCAGGTGATGGAGACGCTCACACACAGCGGCCAGGGCCGCCTGGCTTGGCAGGGCGTGCATGCATGGACTTGGTGCTGTTGCGAACAGGACAACGACAAGGACCCGAGATGGTGCTGGCGCGTTACCTTTTGACTTTCAGAGAAGTCCCGCTCTGCTGGCTCTCGCAGCGGGGGGAAGCCTCACCCCCACCTGGCCTAACAGGCTTCTCCCCAAACCCTCCCGGCTCCAGCTTGCGGCTCTGTCTGTCAGCCAGGGGCCTCTGGCTGGAGAAGCTCCGCTTGGCCAGCTCCTTCTTCTCACCCAGACTGGCCCCTGACAGGCCACCATCCCCTTGTGCTTCAGGCTCAGCTGCAAGGCCTTCTCGCCGCTCCCTACGCTCGCTGAAGTCGCTGCTCTCAGAGGCAGTCTCCCACTCTTCGTTGGCATGATCAGAAGAATTCTGGTAGGAGAGCTCTGGGGACCTGTGACCTCCAGGACCACTCTTGTCCCCAGGACTGAGTTTGGACCGGCCTGGCCATTGACTTGCCAGCAGGTGGGACTCCTCCTCGGGTCCCCACAAGCCCAGGGACTCCCGCTCTTGACGGAGGCGCCGGAAGCGAGGGGGCTTGTCTTGGCGTGGGGGCCGCCTCCGACGGAAGGGCCTATTCTCTGCGTTTTCAGAATCTGCCCCGTGGTCATCTTGGAAAAAGGACCTCTTGTCCTCCATGCGGCTGTCCTCGAAGACCCTGCTGCCAAATGTGTCAGAGTGTCGGTAGGAGTCTGGGATGTAGTCTCTGTCAGTGGTTCGCCGTGGGCCACATGGGTCCGAGGGGCCATATTCCTGCCAGGAGCCGCCTGGGCTCCTGCTCTGCCAGTGGGGAGGCTCTTTGGTGACAAAGGATCTTCGGCCATAGCTGCAATTGCTTAGGCGAGGTGGGAGGGCTCTCCCACAGGCCCGGGGTCCCCGGCTGCGGGCATCTAGGCCACCCTGGTCCTCTGTGTAAGTCCTGTTAGAGCGCCAAGAGTCCTTCTTCAGGGCGCCCTCATCCCTCTCCAGGAGCATGCCCTCGTGGCCAGGCTCGGAGCCCCGCTGACGCCGCCTCTTGGGTAGCTCTTCATACTCAGAGCCCTCGCTGTGGGTCTCACTGGCGATGCGGCGCCTGGGCTTGGCTCTAGGGCAGTCTTCTGGCAGGGGGAAGTCACGAAGGCCCCTGCCTCGGCTACTGCGCTGGCCACCACTGTACATGCTGCGAGCCCCGAGGACACCCGTGCCACACAGACCACTTGTGCTGCTGCCCGTAGGCCGGCTGCCTCGGAAGGTGAACTCTCTGAAGCCACGGCCACGGCTGCGGGTCTGGCCCCGGCCCCCAAAGGCCTGCTCCTCATCAATGAAGATCCAGTTGTTTCTCTTGGTTGGGGGAATGTCATTAGCATCCCTCGAGGGCCTGCTCTCCCAGGTCTTATCAGCCTTAGCGTCTTCATCCAGCTTGCTGGCCTCATGGCCAGACCCAGGCCGGGCAGCAGCCTTGTCCTCCAGGGCAGAAGAGGAGGCATTGGCCAAAGCAGGGTTGTTCTCTTCATCCTCCTCATCCTCTGCCCTGCACATGGGCTCTTTGTCTATGGCCGGCTGAGAGCTCTCCTCTCCCAGGCCCTGCCTGACCCTCTCCAGCGCCTTCTCCTTCTCTTCTACCTTCAGGGCCTTGAGGACAGGTTTCTTGATGGGTCCCGACCTCCGGGTCCTGCCCGGCTGCTCCTGGTGCTGGCTCCGGGGCTCGGGTGTCCACTCGGGCTCTGGGTTTGGTTGTTTCTTGGGGCTCCCTTCCTTCTCCCAGGAGGAAGCGTGGAAGGATGGCTCCTCCTGGGGTGCCTCTTGCTCGACACTGTTAGCTGTGTCGGCAGCCTTTGGCTGGTGGCCAACATCCCAACTGCCATACTCTGGCTTTTTCTCAGCTGGGACAAAATCGGGCTCCAATGGGGAACACCTGAGGTTTGGGGTACGCCCCCCAGGAGCACCCACCTCCTGAACATTTTCCTGGGGTGGAAATAAAAGCTCCTGGCCTATTCTCTGAGCAGAGACACAGCTGTCAAAGTCTGCTTGGGCCTTCTTGTCAAAAGCACTCAAGTATTCCTCCCCTGTCTCCTCAAAGAGATCGCGCTGGGCACTTAAGCCCCCTGACCTTCCGGGGGAGGCAGAGTAAGACCTTTCATTCCTGAAAAGGAACCAGAAAAATCAGTCAATGTGATTGGAGCTTGGTTCCTGGTTTCCATGCTGAACAGGGCTTAGTTTTGGTTTGGTTTGTTTTAAAGAAAAAAAAATGTTTTTTAAAAAGAAAAGAAAACACAAGCAAACATTTGCTCTAGCTTAAGACACGTTGCTCGGTGGCCCCTGGAGTCCGTGAGCGTGGCGACGGCAGTGGCAGCTCAGTACACCACCCTGGAGACAGAGAGGAGCTGGCAGTCCCTGGAGCAATGAACAAGCTGGAGCCTGGGAGTCTGTGAGCCTGGGCCTAGGGGTGCCAGGGCTAGCTCTGCGCTCACACAGGAGGAGCAAGCCCAGACCCCCCAACCCAGCCGCCTGTGAGCCCGCCCCTCTGCGCCTTTGCCCCGTGCCCACAGTGCTGCGGCGGCGGTGGCGGTGGCGGCGACCACAGGGTTCCTGCTGAGCCTCAGCCTGGCCATTAGAAAGAGCCACTCACACCAAGCATTCAAACACACCTGCTTACACTCGCCCCGCCCCTCCCTCGGGGCAGTGACCCCAGGGATGGGGCCTCTTCCTAGCCCTCCATGGGGACTGTGGAGTCTTCCTTCAGTCGCAGAGCAGCAGGAGGGTCAGCTCACCTGACGTGCATGTCCATGGCCAGAGTGTCGGCAGACTTCGGGTGGGCCAGTGAATAACCTTTGCTCTGCAGTGCCATGTAGCCCTCTGGGCTCCACACGTGAGTTGGGTCGATGGTGGTCACTTTTCTTTCGTGGAGCGAGGGCACACAGTTTTGATCTTCAGAGCGACAGCCAGTCCCACTGAGGGACTCTTGAGGCATCATGGGCTTCATCAGTCCTGAAGAAGACAAAGAATCAAGCTCTCTCTTCTGACATAGAGTGCCTGGCAAGGGCCTCAAAGCAAAACACAGCCTCAAAAACAGAGGCAGCGGTCCCAGTACCACATGGACACAGCAGCTACGCCTTCAGCTTGCAAGTCCTCACTCTACCCTGACAGAGGACCCTGTGGCACAGGGGCACACCACATGACCTGCTTATGGCCCTTAGGAGCCAATTCTGGTTCCCAGAACAAGAATCCATGAGCTGGGTGGTGGTAGCACACGCCTTTAATCCCAAAACTCAGGAGGCCTAGGCAGGTGGATCTCAAGAGTTCAAGACCAGCCTGGTCTACAGAGTAAGGTCCAGGACAGCCAGGGCTACACAGAGAAACCCTGTCTTGGGGGGGAAAATCCATTTGAAAGATAATGAAAACAATAAATGGAAGCCAGATGTGAAACCAGTGGGGCTGGCACGTGAGCCGCTGCAACACTGCACAGCTGTGGACAGATGCGCCACATCCCAGATGGCTCACAAAGACCAGACAGCCAGCACTCAGTAGATTCAGACAGAGATTTGGCTTCACTTCCTCCTATCCCTACGGGAAGTTGGACACGGATACTCTGCATTTTTTATTTGAGAATTCTGTTGTTGTGGAGGGAGAGCATGGAGTGAGTGGTCCAGATGACTAGGACATAGGTAATGTGATGTTCCTTCCCCAGCCTCTCCACATCTGCAGGCCTAGTATTTGTCATCCTCTCAGAAGACTTCCAATACCTCTGAAATACTACTAAACGTTAGAAACTCCCTTCGGTACAGGGGATTCCCACCTGGACATCCATCTTAGTCCAGTCCAGGGAAGGATAAAAACAACCAGCCTTAGGAATTCAGAATATAACTGCATTCTTACTTGCTTTTTTAGGGTTTTCAGGAGGGCTGTATTCAAATTTCTGCCTTCCAGAATGATGCAGAGATTTCTCGAATTAACTAAAACTGGTTTTAAGGGCTCTGGGAGGATGGGCCCTGAATCCAATGAAGGCCCAGCCAGAATCTAATCCTTACCAGGTCTTGAAACTGAACTTAAAAGCCAAAATGGCCAGAATGTGTATGGAATGTAATATACCATAACTAGATACTTTGTAGAACAACCTAGAACACTAAAAATTTATATTTAAATGACTGAAAGCATAAAAGGAGGAATTAAAATCTTGGTGGATGCAATGGTTCAGGCCTGTAATCCCAGCACTCAGGAGGCAGAGGCAGATCTCTGTGAGTTTGAAGCCAGACTAGTCTACATAGTTAGTTCCAGGACAAGCAAGGCCTCATAGAGACCCTGTCTTTAAAAACAAAGAAAACCTTTACTAGGAGCTGGTGAATTGGCTGGAGGAGTGAAGGTTTAATCCTCAAAGCCACATGGTAGACGGAGACCTTCTGATCACCACACATATGCTGTGCGGGTGACACTCCCCAAACGGAGAAATATGTGTTAAAAAGAAAGAGGGCGAGGAAAGAAAACTAAAACAATGACTTGGGAAGCACATCCTATTTCCAAAACATATACTGCTGGGGGCTGGAGAGATGGCTCAGCGGGTAAGAGCACTGGCTGCTCTTCCAGAGGACCTGGGTTCAATTCCTAGCACCCACATGCAGCTCAGAGCTATCTGTAACTCCAGTTCAAGGGATTCTGACACCTCACACAGCCATACATGCACACAAAATACCAATGAACACCAAATACAAATAAATTACTGAAATACAGTCACTGAAATTTCAAAGGCAGATTATACACAGGGAAGGGGCTGCAGGCAGTTCTTAAGACCGTCTCCTGGATGGCCACACGGAGGCAACCGCCTTCCTATTCGTTCACTTTCATGCTTACTTTCCCTTCTCTCTCTCTCTCTCTCCTGCTGGGAGCAAACCCAGCCTTCTCATGTGGAAAGTACAATACAGAAAGGATGGCCTGCAGTCGCAGCAGGAGGATGACACAAAACAGGAGTTCTGGAACAACACTGAGGATGGGGAAATGAACACAATACAAGAGAGAGAGAGAGAGACGGATCTTGTTATGTTTGCGTGTATGTATATGGATGCTTGCCTGGTGCCCATAGAGGCTTGGAAGATGGCACTGGGTCTTCTGGAACTGGACTTAAGGCGGTTGTGAACTCCCATGTGCGAGCCGGGAACTGAAAGAGCAGCCAGTGCTCTCAACCGCTGGGCCATCTCCAGCCCACAGACAAAAAACAAATTTTTTTTTTTTTTTTTTTTGAGGATGGGGGGGAATGATTGAGACAGGGTCTCACTATGTAGTTCTGTCTTTCCTGGAACTCACTCTGTAGACCAGGCTGGCCTCGAAATCAGAGACCTGCTGCACCTGCCTGCCAAGTGCTGGGATTAAAGGTACATACCACCACACTCGGCTTCCCAATAAACCTAAAGGAACCAGCTCTGGCAATTAAAAGCTACAGACTAATCAGAGTGAGCATTCTCATCCACACAGGAAGCCTTCCAGAAAAGTCACAGTAAGTCCAGAACAAAAGGTATCAAACAGTGAAGAAACCCAGGATAATTACATTCCTTCCAGACAGCGCAGCAAAGACAGGAAACAACCAGGAATCCGGTCGGTGCTCGACACCGACATAAAGAAGCCGGGGCACACCCTTCCCATGGGCCTCCGGACTCACGTCGCAAAAACGACTGTTTGTTTGGGCACAGTGGCCCCAGCCTGTAATTTCAGCACACAGGAGGCTGACCCAAGAGGACTTCATGAATGTGAGGCCAGCCTGAGCTACATGTGAGAGAGAGGTCTCAAGAACAAGCTAAAAAGCAGGTGTGGTGACCCATGCATGCCTTTAATCCCAGCACTTGGGAGGCAGAGGCAGGTGGATCTCTGTGAGTTGGAGGCCAGCCTGGTCTACAGAGTGAGTTCAAGGCTAGAGGGTTACACAGAGACAAAACAAAAAACACCACAAAAACCAACACTGGTAGCTTATGAGGATTTTACAAAGCCACAACCACACTGGGATATTTATTTGTTTGTAAGTTTGGTGCTAGAGTTGAACCCAGGTCCTTGTGAATACTAAAAGAATGAGCAAGGGATTTTGAAAAACTAATGATATGGGTATTTGTACAACACAACTGGCAAGTGCAATTTCATGGACTACTTTGATATGACAAGAAAGAGACTGAGACCACCTGAGAGTCCAGCCTGCAGTACGACCACCTCAGAGTCCAGCCTGCACTATGCACTACCTCGGCAGTGAGGTGAACAGCTTACTGCTGAGAATGTCACATCACAGGACCCCAAAAGCAACACTAGACACAATACTATATAAAGACCCTATCGTAAGTAGGAATAATGCATAAGTAGTCACTTGTACTGTAAAGAGAACTGTACAGTAAGACAAAGGGTTGAAAAACCCCACAGCCGGTTTTAAGGGAGAAAACCCAAAAGCCAGGACGCAAAGAGGATCGATGACAGGGCAGAGATCTGAGTGTAATCCAGGCAACTTACAATATACAAGTTCATAACTCATGCCAACAATTTTGTTTGTTTGGAGACAGAGTCTCAATACACAGCCCAGGCTGGTCTTACTTCCTGTCTCAGCCTCTCAAGTGCTGAAATTACAAACATGTCCCCACCCACACTCAGGTCCCAATAACTTTTTGACAGGAGCAAAATTGTGTCTTTAACTTGGTAAAACTCAAGAGCAACCGAATGACCTGACACAGGCCAGACTGAACTCAGTGGCTCTAACTCTTCTGGTGACTTCCCTTCCCTTTCCAGTTACCTGGGCCCCGTGCTCACCTGAAGGATGCAGGGCTGAGGGGTAGAAGTCCACGGGTGTCCGAGTGGGTGTCATGCGCGGGTCCATGTAGGAGGGCATCATCATCCACCGCGGGTCAAAGCCCAGCATCTGGGGGTGGTGTGGGTAGAAGGAGCGCGGGGGGTGAGAAGGCGGGGGGTACACCGGCTGCCAGTGCTGCATCTTGTATAGTTGCTCCTGGAGGAAGAAGACATGTATGAGGGGTGGGGCACACACCGGGGCTGATGGTACAGCCCTCCAGTCCTCCAGGAGGGGCACAGAAAGGCCCCTAACAAGCTGGGCGGTGGTGGCACACGCCTTTAGTCCCAGGACTCAAGAGGCAGAGGCAGGCGGACCTCTGAGTTCGAGCCTGAGGCCAGCCTGGTCTGCAGAGCTACTCAAAGAAACCCTGTGTGAGGGGGCGTGGGGGAGGAGAATGGAGATGGGACATGGACACTAACAGAAGGCCAAAATGAAGCATGTCCCAGGTTGAGGTCCCTGTGAGCGGGATGAACAGCCATGTTGGTGTCACTGTAAGGACTGTGTGCACCTGAGCCATCCGCATTAGACTAGAGTTACAGTCTGAATGACTACTTCCTAGAATCAGACCCGCTCACCCACCAGGGTCATGGCCACTTCTTCTGTCTACAAGTCAGCACTGTACACCCCACATTTATGGCTTCAAGTCCCCTGCTCTCTTCTTACCAGTCTGGCCCCACATGGCTCCCAGCAGCCTATGGGGGGGTGTCTCACTTTCTTGGCTACTCCTCCACAGTGCACCCTACTCTGTTTCAGTCCTGTGGAGCCTTGCTAGACCGTGGGAAAGCTGGGGCCTTGGACTAGGATGCTCGTCACTACACTCCCAGCACATAAGCACATTCCCTCTGGAAAGCAGCCACCAGGCCTGACCAGGGCCCTAGTCTGTACTCCCATAACACGCCTGCTCCGTTTGCTGCTGTCATGGTAGCTGGCTGGTTTTCGAGGCTATCTCCCTAACTGAATCTGAATCGTAAGAGGCAGTATATGTTTACCTTGCTATGGCACTGTGTTCTAAGGTATCTGACGAGATAAACACAAACCATCGACTATTCAGCAATAAGACCCTCACGCCACCAACCAGACACCTCTCACGCAGTCATCTCCAGGAGCTCTGTGCTGTGGAATAATCCTTCTGTATACTCTGAAAATGTGTTGCTCTCATTGTTAATAAAAAGCTGAGTGGCTGATAGCTAGGCAGATTTTCGGGGCAGAGAGAATGCTGGGGAAAATGGCGGAGTCTTAAGAGTATTGAGCCAGACAGGAAGAAGCAACATGTGAAGTTCACAGAGGTAAATGAGCCTCAAGGCAGCACATAGATCAACAGAAATAAGTTAATTTCAGTAGTAAGAGCTGGCTAAAAACAAGCCCAAGCTATCGGCTGAGCTTTCTTAATTAGTAAGAAGTCTCTGTGGGCTTTTTTGGAAGCTCATGGGAAGGACAGAAAAGTCTGCCTACATATGGCACCCAACATCTGGCCACATATATCCACATGAGGCCTGGGGGAGGGGGGAGCCTTAAAAAAAAAGTTTACTTAAAACAGTCTTAGATTGGCTGGGCGGTGGTGGCACACACCTTTAATCCCAGCACTTGGGAGGCAGAGGCAGGTGGATCTCTCTGAGTTCGAGGCCAGCCTGGTCTACAGAGTGAGATCCAAGACAGGCACCAAAACTACACAGAGAAACCCTGTCTCAAAAAACAAAAACAAAAAGTCTTAGATAAAAACATTGTACTCCCAGCTGCTGGGCTTCCAAGTAACACCTGCATCATCACAGTTCGTAGAAGTATCTTCCTTTGTATGCCAGGAACCGGAAACTGCCCTGAGACCTCATTCATGCGGGCGAGCTCTACCACTAAGCTCCAGCCCCAGTCCCAGCGATCATTACTCTCCAGGGCACACAGCTGCCATGGACACTTCCCGCAGAGGAGATCCCCAGGACATGGGGACTGCTGCGATGCTAGCCACTGGCCACACCATCTCAAGAGAAAAGAGCAGACCATTTTGAAGGTTTCAGACCAATATGGGCAATGCTTCTGGCCTGCTCATGGGCATCAATGCCAAAGGCTCTCTGCTCTGCTGAGGCTGGCACTCTCTCCAGTTTACAAAGAAGAACACGGGCTGAGGGTGGGAGCCCTACAAGGTGAACATCCTTAATCCAAAGCTGGTGTCCCTCTCCAGTAACTCCCAAGACAGTGCACAAGGCTCTGGAAAACTCAGAAGCCCCAGTATAATTGAACAGGGTCAGAGGGGTGCTCTGAGTGATGACTGCCCCCACACTGCATCAAATGCAGCTCAGAGAGTACACCAATCAGTGTGTATGCACAGAGCCTCTACCAATGGGGAGACGGTCCAAGTTCTGAGGTGTCATCTCTGACATCTGTGATGGTGACTGTGACATGTAAGGATACTGCTGTTTCTTTAAACTGGAGGTGAGTGGGGAGAACATTCGCTCATGGTCATGTCCATCACTTTACCTGCTGCTGCTGCTGCTGCTGCTGCTGCTGCTGCTGCTGCTGCCGCTGGAAACGAGGAGGAAGGGACTTCTGATACTTGCTGAACTCCTGTGCAGGGGACCCAGCCTCCCTGGCTTCTTCCTCACTGCTGCTGCTGCTGCTGCTGCTGCTCTGAGCTACTGCAGGGGATGTTGCAGGTGTCTCTTCTAAGAACATGCTTGGTGCTTCTTGGACAGGGAACTCTGGGGAGCCTAGAGAACAGGCAGGCGAAGAAACGGCACAGTGAACTCACAGGAACTCGGCCAACTGTGGTGAAGAGCAAATCGTTCTGTCTTGGCTACATACACTCCACTGGGGAACCAGTGACGCAGGCCCAGCCGCCTGCATCAAGTGTTCCTTGGGCACCAGACTGCAGATTCCCCACAAAGCCAGTAAGGAGGTTGTACCCCCGCATCAAAAACAACCAGGTGAGGATGCTGAGTCAGCTCAGAACTGTACATGACTGTGGTGAAGCTGGACCCAGGACTCTGACAAGGGAGAGAGTAGCCCTAACTCACTGACTACTACAAATTCATCACCAGACAGAACGAAACAGCAGCCACAGGCAGGCAACTTGAGCCCTTTGCTCAGCCTCCCTTGCCCAGAACTCTCTGTAAGTACTGATAGCAGCCATGCCTGCCTCCTCCACGGGGCTTGTGTGAGAATTCAGTGAGATCATGCGTATACCGCCCTGCCAACAGGGCCTGACTAACAGTATAAGCCTAGAGACCTGAGTTCAACCCTCTGAACCCATGGAAAAGTAGCAGAGAATCAGGATAGAGTTGCCTTCTGACCTCCACATATCTATATATATACTTTGAGACGCGCGCGCACGCGCGCGCACACACACACAAAATCAGAGTGAAAAAAAAAGTTGAGCTATAATCACACAAGTCCCCAAGCCTACACTTGCGTATGTGCATGTGTGCGCGTGTCTGAGACAGGGTCTCTCCGTGTATCCAAATGTCCTGGAACTCTCTATGTAGAGCAGTTGACCTCAAACTCTCAGAGATCCTGTCTCTGCCTCCTGGGTGCTGGGATTGAAAGTGTGTGTCACCACAGCCAGTCGGGCCTACACTTCAACAGACTGATGCTGTCCATTAGGATGTGCTTTTAGCCACAGGTTTTGCTACTTTATATTCAGAATGTGGGGCTGATGGTTCAAGGCTCCCCACCAGGGGATAGAGAGTCCTCTCACCTTTGCGGACAACAGGGCCATTCTCCTGTGGGGAGGCCTTCTCGATGCCCGGGGACCGGGGGCCCTCCTTCTCCACAGGCTTCGGGGCCTCGCTGGCCTTCGGGGCCTGCTTGCACTTCTGATCCAGCTGCCTGAGTTTGGCCGCACAGGCCGCCAGCCTCTCCTCCCGGGCCCGGCGCTCTTCTTCTTCCCTGCGCTTTCGGGCTCGCTCCACAGCCTCCGACATCTCTGACTGGATGAACTTCTGCCGTGGGGGTGGCTTGTCCTCCTTGTCCTCAGAGGGCTGCTGTCGGAATGTGCTGCCCACTGCGGGCTTCTGCCAAGAGGAGGAGGGCATGAGGTCAGGGTCAGAAGCCTGTGACAACGGCTACTTCCCTCCCACTGAGACCACACCAGGAAAACAGTAAATGACTCAGTGACTCCAAGGGCCACAGGGAGCCCTACCATGACTACGTAACCCCAAATTCTGACTTCAGATGGATGCTTGTACATTAATGAGAAGGCATGACTACAAACACGTCTTTTGGATAGTTTCTCCATCCCTAAGTCTCCTGCTGGTTGTCAGGTACAATATAAGCAGGGTGTTGAGGGGGTCCTGGGAAAAACTCAACACCAGAGAGACATCCCACTAGTCTGCAGGGAGTGACCAATGGTGCTGCTGCTGCAGGCACAAAGCAGCAGAAACCACTGGAGGAGAGCGATTCCCAGCCACACCAAGAGAGTGCCTGTTTTGAATGGTGGCCATACAGGTGTACGCCACGGTCAAAGACGGTCCAACAGGACTGGGTGGTGGCAGCCTATGCCTTCAATGCTAGCACTTAGGAGACAGAGGAGGGCAGATCTCTGAGTTCAAGGCCAGCCTGGTCTAGAGTTCCAGGACAGGGCTACACAGAGAAACCCTGTCTCAAAAAATCAAAAAACGAGAGAGAGAGAGAGAGAGAGAGAGAGAGAGAGAGAGAGAGAGAGAGAGAGAAAGAAAGAGAGAGAAAGAAAGAGAGAGAAAGAAAGAAAGAGAAAGATGGTCAAACAGAATATGGCAAGGCCCTGCCCTCTCTTGTGGCTATTCGCTCATCACTTCTCACAGAAAGAAGCACACACTGGTGATAGTTAAGGATTTCCTCTTGAAAGGTCATTTCTCGTGATGCAGATGCAACCCTGATGAGGCGAGAGTTAGAGCACCAATGTAAGTGCGGACACGCCCCTCACACCACTCACTCTTCTTTCCCTCTGCAACTAAACAGAATATCTGCCCTGCTCTGGAAACGGCTATCCACTGACCATTTCACCGATTCCCTGATAAGCCACCTGATCTTACAAATCAACCAAAAAAAAAAAAAAGTTCACATGTGTCTATCTGCATGTGAGTACAGGTGTCCTGGAGGCCAAAAGGCGGCGTCAGACCCCGGAGAAGCTGTGAGCTGTTGGACATGGGTGCTGGGAACTGATCTCAGGTACACTGGCAGAGCAGGAAACACACTTAACACCTGGGCCAACACTCCAAGCCTTTACATTAAAAGAAAAAAATTACATATTTATGTGTGTGTGTGTGTGTTATATGCAACAACTTTTGGAAGTCAGTTCTCTCCTTCCACTATCTGGGTGCTGGGGATTGAACTCAGGTCCTCAGACTCGGCAGCAGACTCCTTTATCCACTAAGTCATCCTGACAACCTACCTTTTGTGCATTTTCTGTTTTTTTCTTTTTCACATCTGTTTTTATTAAGTTATGTGTTTATGTTTGTGTTGAGTATGTGCACATGACTGCTTGTGCCAGCAAAGGCCTGAGGTGTCCAGGTCTCCCTGGAGCTGCAGTTCCAGGTAGTTGGGAAGCCCTGATGTAGGTGCTGGGACTTGAACTTGAATCCTCTGAAAGTACATGCTCTTACCCACAGAGCCAGTTCTTCAGTCCAATTTTATGCATTCTTAAACCTGATTACCTCCTGCCAAAGAGCTAAACAGATTCAAAGGGTCCAGCTTCATTGCGAAGCCCTCGGCACAGGGATCTCCCGGAGGGGAGGCACAATGTCTGATTCACTTGTATGCTCTGTAGCCAGCGCAATGCCGGTCACACAGTGCCGGTCACACAGTGGAGACAGGAGAGAAAAGCCTGTTCACTGCGCATGATGAGGCAGAGGAGCCAAAAACAACATGTTTCCCAAGTCCAAACAGTGCCTTTCTCTTTTCCAATGTGTGTTCACCCACAATCACTGGGTGTGGCAAGAAAGGTGTGTGTGTGTCAGCTGCCGGGGAGTCACAGAGTCTGTGGGTGGCTGGAGCCCTGCAGGGTGCAAGGCATGCAATCTGAGTGGTGGATTGGTTTGGGACAACCATAGGACAGGGCGTGGCATGGAAATTAATGTAAAGGTAACACCTCTGAGGGCTTGGAGGGCATCTGTGCAACGGAAACTTCACACGAAGGAGCCAACCAGTAGGAATCAGTGTTAGGGACACGTGACTTCTGTGGGAGGAAGGAGTTATAAATATGTAATGAGGGGCTGCGAAGATGCTCTGCTCGTGGGTTAAAGTGCTTACTGTGCAAGTGTGAGGAATCTGGAAAAGGCAGATGGAAGGCCTGAGTGTCTGGACCCCAGCGCCCCACAGGGAGACAGGAACCAGAGACAGGAGATGGCCCAGAAGTGCTCAGGCCAGGTAGCCTGGCAAACTCAACAGAGACCAACAAAGGATCTGTCTTAAACAGGGTGGAAAGCAAAGATGGATACCAAAGCTGTCCTCTGAATTCCACAGGCTTCTGGTGGAATGTGAGCTCTTGCACAGACGCACACATGCACAAACACACTCATGCATGCACACTCACCCACACACTCATGCATGCATGCACAGTGTCTAAGTGTTCCCCACCACTCAAAGAAACCAAGAGTTCCTAGGAGAACTCATCAGGACAGCAGAGGACCTGGATCTAGGTGAGTTTAAGGAGTTAGTCCTCAGGAAGTAAGAAGATCTCAAAATAAGACAAGAAGAAAGGACCTACAACAGGGAAGTGAAAGAAAGCAAAGACAATTCCATCTTCACACCAGATGATGGGAGCTGATCGGCTGCTGGAAGAAATGAATACACTGAAAGGGTGATGATGGGGGCCAATGAGACGGCTCAGTAGGTGAAGGTGCTTGCTGCACACGCCTGCTGATCAGGGTAGAAACAAAGAACTGACTCCATGAAGATGTCCTCGGACCTCTACATGCGCACTCTACACACATATCCTACATACAGACACACACCAAGTTTTGAGCATGACGAATAACAGGCTAGCCAGTCTCAATGTTTCTCCCCATTCCTCCCCACGTTCCTCATCACTTACAGCGGAGAGAAAGGGACTGTCCAGTGTAAGCCTTGGCAACATCATCAACATTCACCAAGAGATCAAAGTGCCAGTCACCAGAGCCAGGAGGAGTCCAGAAAACAGCCCAGGGAAGCTGGCCAAGCCTTGGACCTGACCAGGAGCAAGCACCAGCGCAAGACAATCTGAGGAGCCCACCCTCTTCCAAAGCACCCAGGCCATGAGAATGTGGGAAAGTGAGCAGCAGTGATAACAGGTGAGCTCATGCATAAAGGACTTCAGCAGGATCGCTGCCTGGTGAATGTGCCATAGTGAGGTTGCAACACGCGCTTCCTGGCTTGATTCTGGTTCTTAAAAAACACCAGTGTCTGGGCAGAGGATGATGCCAGCACAGCTTGCAGTGAGAGCAGCTAACCAGGGAGGTGGCGCCCTCTTCAGCCAGCCAGGCAAACAGCTCTGCTTTCATCTTTGTTTCTTTAACGGAGGACAGGGTCTCACTATGAAGCCCTTGGCTGGCCTGGAACTTACTATATAGACCAGGCTGGTCTTGAATTCATGGAGCGCCTATCTGTGCCTCCTGAGTGCTGGGATTAAAGGCATGTGTTACCATGCCCAGCCAGTCTTTATATTTAATTCCAAGTTTTCCATAAACTCTGGCTAGCCACACAGCTCAGGAGGTAAGAACATTTGTCTTGAAGCTTGACAGTATGATCTCTGGAAATGGTGTAGAGGTGAGAGGAGAGAGCCAACTTCACAAAGGTGTTGTCCTCTGACCTACCTCCACATGCACGCCATGACGCATGTGTCAACACATACACATGCTGAAATGAAATTAAATAAAAAAGACAGGGAGAACGAGAGAGAAGAAAGATGACCCGGCATTTTCTGGAAACCCAGCCACTGACATCAACATAGTACAAACTCTCAGGACAGTGGCTGGATTGGTGTGTTGCCACACCAACTCCAGTGTCGTCCGTGTGACATGAACAATTATGTCAATAACAGCGGACGGGAGATACGTGTCCCATGGGACTAAGACGTGCTTCACCGATCATGAGCTCTCTGGGCTATGGGTTCTGTATAACTGCTTTTCTGATAATGTTCTAATTAATCTATGAAGCACAGCCAAAATTAATGAATGCTTGGGTTGTGAACTATGGAGGAAAGGGGAAGCTGGACATGGACCTTATTTGGATATAGCAGAATGAGCTATTCCTTAAAGACCCCAAGCCGCTAGATAAGAGAAAGTATAATAGTTCAGGCACTTCTAGGGATTGAACACTCACCCACTAGGAATCCTTTAGGAATTCCAACTAAAGTGATTTATGGTAGAAAACATTATCTCATAGGAGGCAGATGGTGGGCCCCTCTGTTGAGGAAGTTCAGCATGGGAAACTTAAGGACTACAGCAGAACCCCTTCCCCTTACAGGCATAAAAGTACAAGAGTCCATATTCCAACAGGTAATAAGGTTTTATATTAAAGAGATATGTGGTGGAGAACTGAAAAAAGACTTAGAGAGGGTCTGCAGCATCCAAACTGGCTAAGTGGGTCATGAGAACCAGAAAAGTAAAAATGAATAATAAACTAGCGAGCAGCTGAGATAAGATAAAGGACACAGCTGCAAGAAGCCTACACAAGTCTAGGGACTGTACTAAGTTTAAAAAACACAGACTGCTCTTTGGGCCATAAAGTTCTTGTGGGTGAAGGGATATGTCTAGCGCCGATTAATAATTGTGTTTGCTATTTTTTAAAGATGATGTAATTGAATTATTGCCAAGCTCTTGTTCCTTGTATGACTTGATAGTTTTCTTTTCTGTATATAAACTACTGATTTGCAAAAGTAAAATTGCAGCAGATTCAAACCACTTCTGAGTGTGTTGTCTGTCTGCCATTTGCCGAATCCTTGCCTTCCTGACTACCCAAGCCTTGGTCCCCCTACGGTCGTGGTACCCCCATGGGCCAGTCCGTGGCAGTGTGTGTGTGCGCGTGCGCGTGCGTGTGCATGTGTATGGAGGAAGGAAGAGAGAAAGAGGCAGAGCAAGAGCGAGCATGCAATCAAGTCCACAGCACACGCCAGGGCTCTGGGGAAACAGGAAGGCACAGCACCTGGGCTGCCATACCTGGTAGTCAGGGCCAGATGCCCAGCTGTGAAGCTTCCTGGAAGGAGGCTGTGGCTCTGGCCCCTTCCGGACAACGCGGGACACACTCCCTGCTTCTCCCCAGTCCTTTCCTTCCTCTTGAGTGCGCCTGGCATCGGCACTGTCTGCAGAGCTCAGTGACGACTCCCGCTGCCGCCTCGGGTCCCAGCTGTTCCTAGGACGAACAACAACTGTTCAGTTTCCCCAGACAGCTAGGGCTGTCTGACCTCACTGGTCAGGGGCCGCTGGGAATTCTGAAGCCAGCTATTACAACAATTTACAGACTAATTTCCTTCAACACCCCACTCACATCCTTTACCTGTGAACTACAAAATTCAGGCCAGCATTTACCAAGTGACCATCTCTCATGAAGCCCCCAGGAGACATGTAATTCACCCCCATCCTTGATGGCAAAGACCAGGCCTGCTTGCTCACATTTAAAGAGCTGGGAATCAGGCCTGGAGAGCTGTTGAGTTTTTCTTCAATTTCTAGCATCCACATGGTGGCTCATAGCCAGCTGTCTGTAACTCCAGTTCCAGGAGATCCAATGCCCTCTCTGACCTCCACAGACATGACATGCATGTGGTGCATAGAAATATATACAGGCAAAATACCCATACACATAAATAAAAATTAATAAAATCTTCAAGTGCTTGGACCCAGCCTCGGAGAGGTGAGAGGAGCTGGCACAGAAGGAGACAGAGGGCAAGGCTGCGACCCCGCCTCAGTCTCCAGCTCCCTCCTCGGCTCTGCCAGAACCAGTGCCACCCAGAGCTCTGTAAAGGAGTAAAAGGCGGACCACCAGTGCACAACAAGAATCCAGAAAGTACACCAGTGTAGAAAAGGAGACAGTCCCCAACAGGGCTGGCTGCACTGAGGCTCTGGGGGAGGGAGAGGGTGTGCTGAGCAGGGCCAAACACAACCACAGTCATAGATGCACAGGTGTCAGGAAAGCCGTCAGCAAAGACAGGCAGGATAGCTACCTACATGCCTACTACACACACACACACACACACACACACACACACACACAAATACCCTGTGACATGGTGGCGCACGCCTTTAATCCCAGGAGACAGGCAGGCAGACCTCTGTGAGCTTGAGGTCATCCTGGTCTATACACTGAGTTCCAGGACAGCCAGGGCTACAGAGTTGAGACCCTGTCTCAAATTTTTTAAAAAAATTTTAAAAAAAGGAAAAAAAAAAAAAAAAAAAAGAAGAGAAACAGCTGCTAGGGACTGCGGACTGCGGATCTGACCTCTGAGAAATGCTCTTAGCCTCCCAGAAACTAGCTAGGATTTTAGGAGGAAGGTGATGTGAAGGATGAGCCATGAGAGGCAGGCCAAAGGAAGGAGACACACTGACCGCCCCCTGTGGGCCAGACAAGGAAGGCTGCTGGTCCCAAGAGCCCCAGAAATAAAGAGGAAGAGCTTCCAGGGGCCAATAACGCACACAGCAAATCAAAAGATGTCAAAGGAGAGTCAGAAGCTCCAATACATCCTGGAAGCAGGAGGTGCTGCCATGTGCTGATACCCCAGAAATGCCGTGACAGCAACCGGGACTGATATTGAGATAAAAACAGGGGTGGAGAGGAGCTGAAATGGTTAAAGCACTCGCTACACTCTCAGAGCGGCTCACAGTCACCTGTAACTCCAGCTCCAGTGTGCCAAAGCCTCTATTCTCTGCAGGCACCTGTGGTCATGTATGTATACACACACACACACACACACACACACACACACACACACACACAACTTTTAAAACAATAAAAATAAACGTTCAAAACACAAAACAAAAACAGATAAACCCTCTAAAGGAACTGGAGTATAATACTGCATTTTCCAAAGGGCATTAGGTAAACCTAGTCCAGTGGGAATGACCCAGGAAGGAAAGGGGCAGAACGGATGCACCCGATCTGCACCCCTGCTCCTGCACCTCCCAGGCGCGCTGAGGAAGAGCCCAGCCTGGAGAGTTCTTGGTTTAACCAAGTGGGGCCTGAGGTGGTTTCCAACAAAAGCTTCTCAGGGTGCCACACCCATCAACAATCTAGGAGATTGGGTGAAGGAAGGACCAGGGCCCGGGCCCAGATGCAAAGCTTGGCCGGTTGCTGCATGCTGTCTCCATAGACCTCATCCCTGAAACCGCAGGTTGCTATGGAAACCAAGAAGCGCTCCTGGCACCATGAACCCCATGTAGCATCAGTAACAAGCTGTGTAGGTTTCTGACAGCCCCACGCTAGGAGCTGGGGTGGAAGGACTCACCACTTTGACCGCCCATCCTTCACAACTTCCTCCTCATCTTCATCGTCACTGAACTTCAGTTTCTCGGAATAGTCCACTTCCTCATGGAGGCCTGCAACAGCAAGAGGGCCCATGAAGGTGAGAAGACATGAGGATGACAGTGTCTCCCAGGGGACCACAAGACAGTCTGAAAGTTGAGCCTGTGGTGCCCCAACTGAGGTGATTGGCAGCTCACCCCACCCGGCTGCCACCCTCCACAGTCCTGCAGGTACCAGGGAGGGTTCCTGGGTTCCTGTAAGAGTGATGGGCTGGGCAATACTAACCCCCCGACAGAAATTTTCCCTATGTAACCCAGACTCTCACAGACGCACAGTTCTCCGGGCCTGCCCCCAGAGTGCCGAGGTTGCAGGCATTGCTACTACAACCAGCCTGAAACTGTAATTCAAGGTAAAAGAAAGTAAGATGTGCATAACCAGACAGCACTCTGCCTCTCCAACGCAGACACTCTGACAGAGAGATTTCTACTGTCCTATGCCCCACCTTGACTGGCACCGGCAGGGAAAGTGTCCATAACTGATGGACAAAATGTGATCAGTCCACACAATAGAATATTAATTGGCCATAAAAATGAACGTGGGTGACCAGGGAGATGGGCAGTAAGTATAGAGCTTTCGGCACAAACATGAGGGACCTGAGTGCCATCCACACAAACGTCAGACATTCTGGTGCACGCCTATAACCATCCACACAAACGTCGGACAGACCGGTGCATGCCGATAACCCCTGCACTGAGGGGTGGACAAAGATGGAACCCAGCCAGCCAGGGTAAAACGGTGAACTTCCAGTTCAGTGAAAGACCCTATCTCAAAAGTAAGGTGGAGGGCTAGAAAGATGGCTCAGTGGTTAAAAGCCCTTGTTGCTCTTGCAAAGGACCCGGGCTCAGCTCACAGCACTCATCTGGCAACTCCAAACCATCAGTAACCCTAGTTCTAGGGGATCCTAGTACATATACATGCATGCTGGCACAACAGTCATACACATAAATAAATAAATCTAAAATTAAAAAAAAGTTTATGACGTGGAGAATTAAGTGAGGAAGAAATCCTATGTCAACCTGTGACCTCTACACACCCAAACCACACAGCATACACCACACACACCAATAGATGAGTTAATTAACTAAAGAGCGACAGCATTAACAAAGCACAAGAGCCAAGCCAAAAAACAGCTAGAAAATATCATGAGGTGTGCAAATGTGTAGAGCGAAGAGGTTAAATACCAACATATTTCAAAATAAATGCATCAGAAGCCCAAGAGATTTAAAGACAGACATATGCAAATCCACAATCAGCAGAGGTTTAATATATCACAGTCCAGTCCAGGATACACCTGAACGGAACCACAGTAAGTACCTAAGTCAGGAAGGACACCTCCAGCACCTGATCATACTGGCTATCACACACAGCTTTTCAAGCACACTTGGGATGCTCTCCAAGACAGATCGTCCTGGTCATAAAACAAGTCTCACTGGGTGGTGGTGCACGCCTTTAATCCCAGCACTTGGGAGACAGAGGCAGACACATCTGAGTTTGAGGCTAGCCTGGTCTACAGAGCAAGTTCTAGGACAGCCTGGGCTACACAGAGAAACCCTGTCTCAAAAACAAACAAGCCCACAAGTCTCCCATTCAAGTACTAATCAGGCCTAACCCTGCTTAGCTTCTGAGATCAGAGGAGATCGGTGTGCTCAGGGTTATATGGCCATAAATAAGACAAGTCTCAGTACACTGAATAGAACTAAAACCACACAGAAAATGTCTTTGATTTACCTTTAAATCAAAGTAAAAACTTAGAAATGCCTCAATAATTAAAAAAAGAAAAAAGCACGTCCTTTAAAATAAATATATAAAATGAATACCAAGGAGCAGGAAAATCATCTCTGATCGTCAATCTGACTTGCATGAATCGATAAGCAGAACAGACCGAGGAGGGAAGACCCGCGCTGAATGTGGGCTTCAAGTCCCTCGGGCCGGAGCCCCAGGCTGAAGGAAAAGGGAAAGAGAGCCAACTGGGCACTTCCCTTTCTTCATTCCTGATTTGCCCAGATAAGAACCCCACACTCAGCCGAGCGGTGGTGCACACACCTTAAATCACAGAGGGAGGCAGAGGCAGGTGGATCACTGTGAGTTTGAGTCCAGCCTGGTCTTCAAAGTGAGTTCCAGGACAGCAGGGCAACACAGAGAAACCCTGTCTCGAAAAACTAACTAACCAACCAACCAACCAACCACCAACTAAACAAACATGAAGAACCTGAAAACTATCATCTTTATTTACTTAGGAGACATTTCCATGTGTCACAGGCTGGTCTTGAACTTGCTATGTGGTCCCATCTCCTTGCCACCCCTGGCCACCATAGCCAATCCATACAGTGGATGGAGATTGAGCCCACTGCCTTCTGCATGTTGGACAAACACTATTAACTGAGCCTTACACCCAAGCTCCTACTACCATTGTGAAAAAGAGACAGAGTTTTGTTTATAGTCCCAGGCTGGTCTCAAGGGATCCTCCACCCTTAGCAGCCCACATGTCTAAGATCATCACCACAGGATGATGGCACTCACCCCTAGGCACTGATCCACATAGACCTAAGAAAGCTTAAAGATTTTGAAGGCACAGAAACGGAGCCACACTGGGCTTCCTAGTCTCACAGTCTCATGCCAGCAGCAGTGCAGAGACCCCACCCACATTTGCCTGCCAGATGGAGCTGGCCACCAGACGCCATGAGCTAAGCGGCATGGCCAAGTCCTGCCGAGGTACACAGAGGTGTCTCCAAGCCCTGCAGTGGGCTACATGCTGCAGGATGCAGGCACAGACCCACTCTTTCCCAGAGTTGGCGATAAATGTACCTCCGCCATGTTAGGAAGCTGAGGTGGGCGGAGCCAGCAGCCAGGGCTGCCACTGCGGTCCTAGCCACACTGCAGTTTAAATCAATGGTCAAAAAATGATTACAGATTCACAATAAGACAGATTCAGATGGAATAAAACTCTCAACAGTGTACAGGGTATGTAAAAAATGTACGTGGACTTGGAAGAGAGAGGAAAAGGATTATAGGCAGTTATATAAAGAAATAGTTTCAAAAAATAAAATCTTTAAAGAGTAAGAATAATACGAAAGTTAAGCCACATAAGGATAGAAATTACACAAAGAATCTGGATACTGCATATTATTACATTGTTTTTGGGATTTTTAACTGCAGAGAGACATTTGAATGTAGGAGCTACTAAGTTAAACCAATATGTATATTTTAAAGGTATCTTGACTTCAAAATTTGTGTCTAAGGGTATGTTGCTTTGGAAAAGAGGTTCTGCTTTTGTTTCCACAGACGATGAGAACCTGTGGATCGCTTCCAGGCTAATATGGTTTGACCAGCCAAACCCCCGGAAAGACAGCCATGGCCCAGATGATCCAACATCCAAAACTGCTTTCAAGGCAACTGGCTGAGATGATACAGCCTCACAGACTACTACAGCAAGATTTAACTATAATTCTTAATTTTCACAGGACCCACATAAGATTGACAGTGCCCCCAATAAGCAGGAAGTAGTATGGGAAGCTATGTCCAAATTGCAAAAATATTGTTTATGAATGTTTATTTTCATTTAAAGGAGGTTGATTATAAATGCAATCTTTCTAAAAAAAGAAAAGAGAATATAGATATGATAGGATGAAAGGGTAGATCATTGAATCTACTTTTAAAGAGCAACAACTTGTTTGAAATGTTTTACATTGCTATGGATTTTAGTTTACTGATACAAATTTAAAGTTAATTTTTGTTATAATACTGTATATATATTTCTACTCTTGTTTAAGGTACTATGTTTATGCGATTCATTTAAAACTGTAATGTATAACTAAGAAATACAGATTAATAATTAGTCATCTATGATAATCAAACTTATAGTCATGTTAGTTAAGATTTTTAGCTATACAAAGGTATATATCAATTAGGTAGGTAATCTTCAAACACTTCAAAGACCTATAGAATATAGCATTTAAAATGTTTTAAGAACTTGGACTTTTCTGGACAGTGAGACATGTTTGCTCCTGACAGCACCAATTACTTCAAAGAGGATGATGGGCATCGAAGAAACTCATTATGGAATTTGCTTTCTTTGCCTCTGGGCAAAAAAAGTGCCCTTGCCTCAACTGCTTGACAGGATGTTGTATAAACTGGACATGCAGGACCCACAGGAAGGTGACCACTGAACTCTGCAAGATGAGATGGTCCTTCAGGTTCCTGCTTCACAGAAGAAACTGCCAGACATTCTACAGGACATGAGGAGAAGTGACTGACAAACTTGGCCAGAATGGGCGGAAAAGCCCTTAGAATTTCCTGCTTCACTTAAAGCTATGCCAGAGACTCTAGGCCTGTAGACTGAAGACAGATGCCGCAATGTTGAGAGGAACTTTGGATGGCTGTCCAGGCAGTCAGATGCCTTTATCATTTCTAGAACTATGGAAGTTGCTTGCAACGCACTTCCTGTTTACTCAGGTAATATTATATCTTTCTGGGGTCTTTGATGGAGTTGAAGCTAGATAGTTATATTTATAGTTTTCCTTAGACACGATAAAAGATAAATTAGGTATAAAATTTTAGACTCAACAAAAATAGGATAATAGAATATTTTCTTTAATTTTGCCAAATACAAATAGACTAGATATTGTAAGTATAATTCTTGCTTGATAACTACTTTGTTTTTATATATTATATATATAAAATTTTACTATGTTAAAATTAAAATCTTCCTTTTTGATTAAACAGAAAAGGGGAAGTGCTGTGGAATGTCTTTTTTATGCTGTGAATATGTCTGACTCCCATTGGATAATAATGTTGTTTTGGTTTATGGCAAGAAAACTTACAGCCAAGCGGGACATCCAAGCAGAGATTCAGGGAGAAGGAGGGCAGAGTTGGGAGAGAGATGCCAGCCACCACCAAAGGAGTAACAAGATGCCAGCAGACCGGTAATGCCACAACCATGTGGCACCATACAGATTAATAGGAATATGAAAAAAATTACCAGAAAACATTATGATCCTCTCTACTGACCTGAGACAGGGTCCAGCAGTTAGGATGATGTATTACTCTTGCAGAGAACTCAATTTTGGTATCCAGGAACCATCTATAAATACAGCTCCAAAGGATCTGACACCCTCTTCTGGCCTCAGAGTATTTGCACTCAGGTGTACATAGCCACACACAAGATGCATAATCAAAAATAAAATAATCTTTAAAATAAAGAAAGATTCTCTCTACTGACAACTACAGAACACTAATGAGAAAGGAGAGACCTGCGGAGACTCACTGGGACCCTGGAACTCAGGAGTCAAGACTGAGTGGCTGAACTTGACACAGAAGAAGCAGGATCTTTATAAATACTGCCAGGGTGGAGTCCAAATTTGCAGAGACCAGTAAAGAACTTGAGGAATCAAACTTGCAAAGAAACAAGGTAGAAAGCTCATGTTATCTGAGTTTAAGATTTACTATGATTGGCACAGCTGAACTTGTCCATGGAAATAAAAGCATTCAAACATTGACATGGATGACATCTGGCAAAGGTGCCAGACCACGTCAAGGGGAACAGGTCAACAAGTGTTAACAATGGGCCAGTATCATAGGCAACTGGACTGCTGAACACCAGGGAACATCACTGCCCTCAAGGAAGGCAAAGAATATTCAGACTGGAAGCAAAAGGTGATTTGGAAAGATTTCTTTTATTTTTACTCATATGTGTGCGTGTATCTTTGTGAATGATTATCATGTGTGTCGATAGGTGCCCATGTAAACCAGAAGAGGGCACCAGATCCCCTGGAGCTGGAGTCACAGGTGGGTCCTCTGCAACAGGAGATATTCTTAACCACTGAGCCATCTCTCCAGCCTATTAAATAATGTGCATTTCTTTCTTTTTAATTATTGATTATGGACGTGTGTGTGTGCCTTCCTGAGTTTATGTGTACCACATGCATGCAGGAGTCCAAGGGGGTCAATGGGCTTCAGATACTCAGAAACTGGAGTTCCTGGGAACGTGAGCCACCTGATGTGGGTGCAGGGAACTGAACCCAGGTCCTCTGCAAGGGCAGCCAGTGCTATTAACCACTGCACTCTCTCTCTAGCCATGCCCGATCCCTATTTTTGTTTCTGTTTTTTTCTTTTGTTTTGGTTTTGAGACAGGATCTCTCTGTGTGGCTTTGGCTGTCCTGGAACTCACTCTGCAGACCAGGCTGGCCTCAAACTCACAGAGATCTAGAGATCCGCCTGCCTCTGCCTGAATGCCGGAATTAAAGGCCTGTGCCACCATACTGGGATAGATTTGTGTATATGTGTGTTGCCTGACTGTGGAGACCAGAAGAGGGTGTTTGAATCCTCTGAAACTGGAACTACAGATGGTTAAGAATTGCCATATAGGTTCTGGAAACAGAATCCAGGTCCTGGAAGAGCAGCCAGTGCTCTTAACCCAAGCCATTTCTCTATTTTTCCCCCCCAAAGCTAAGGACCGAACCCAGGGCCTTGTGCTTGCTAGGCAGGCGCTCTACCACTGAGCTAAATCCCCAAACCAAACACCCCCACCCCCCCGCGCCATCTCTCTAGAGCTCCTAATATACCCCTCTCTCTCTCTCTCTCTCTCTCTCTCTCTCTCTCTTTTAGGCACGGTTTCTCTGTGTAGCCCTGGCTGTCCTGGACTTCGCTCTATAGACCAGGCTGGCCTCAAACTCACAGCGATCCACCTGCCTCCGCCTCTCAGTACTAGGACTAAGATGTGCACCACCACACCTGGTTTAAAATACTGCTCTTAATGAGACTTCTAAATGGACAAAGCCCAGTAAACCGATGCATCGCAGAATCCGCTGATACATAAAAGCGCTGACAAATATCAAAATGTCAATAAGAATAGAAACTGTGGGGCTGGAGAGAGGGCTCAGCGGTTCAGATCACTGGCTGCCCTTCCACAGGTCCTGAGTTCAATTCCCAGCAACCACATGGTGGCCCACAGCCATCTACAGTGGGATCTGATGCCCTCCTCTGTCAAAAAGTCAACAGAGCATTCAAATACATAAAATACAAAAATGGATCTTAGAAACCGTATGACCCCCATTGGGCCAACACTCTGTTGACTGAGGAGCAGGTGGGGCAGCAGTTAATCCAGCACTGAGGAGGTGGCAGAACAAGGTGGCGGTGCTGGGTGTGAGACCAGCCTGGGGTACATAAGATCCTGTCTCTAAAAAGGAAAAACGGACTGAAGCAGTGGTTCCCAACTTTCCAAACACTGCCACCCCCAAGGGGGTCAAGACCCATAGGTTGAGAACTGCTGGACCAAAGCGATGGCTCAGGGTTAAGCCGTAGGGGGTGGGTACCTCTCACCTGTAACCCTAGCACTTAGAAGGCTGGAGCAGGACCATGTCTCAAAAAGGGCAGGGCTAGCCGGGCGTTGGTGGCGCACGCCTATAATCCCAGCACTCGGGAGGCAGAGCCAGGTGGATCTCTGTGAGTTCGAGGCCAGCCTGGTATCCAAAGCGAGTTCCAGGAAAGGCGCAAAGCTACACAGAGAAACCCTGTCTCGAAAAAACC
>CABHPH010132094.1:0-15188 GCA_902168325.1 Peromyscus nudipes | reverse complement strand
GGCCAGCCTGGGCTACCAAGTGAGCTCCAGGAAAGGCGCAAAGCTACACAGAGAAACCCTGTCTCGAAAAACAAACAAACAAACAAACAAACAAAAAACCAAAAAAAAACAAAAAAGGGCAGGGCTTGGGCCAGCAAAATAGTCACGTGCCTGTCCCCACGGCTAATGACTGGAGTTAGTGCACCAGGACATACTTGGCAGAAAGAAAACTAACTCCCAAGACATCCTCTGACCACAGGTGTGTCATGACAGAAAGAGTGCAAGCCCACATGCACATACTGTATCCCAGGTAAATAAAGAAATGTAACTTAAGAAAACTTTTCTCTTTTCAAGGGAAGGGGAGCTCCTTGGAGCTATGTAAGCACACAGCCCAGGACATGTGGGTTTAATCCTCAGCATGGGATGGAGGATTTCTAGCCAGACAAAGTAGTAAATGCCTGTAATTCCACAAGTTCTTTTAAAGGCTCAATAGCACAATCTCCCAGAGCTCTACGCTTAAGAGCACAGACCAAAAGAAGATTTCACTTGGCCAGAGAGTACCCTCTGGTCTGACTGCACACACGGGTATGGCGAGTCTGTCTCCTCCAAGAACAGAGCACACAGGTGCCACACGGCTGCTGTCCCTCCTGACACCCACCTGCCCAGCCATCGTCTGCATCCGTGTCCAGATCATCCAGGCCCTTCAGGTTCTCTGCGTTGATAATAGTGGGCCGTGGTGCCCGCTCCACCAGCTGCCTCAGTGGGCGTACTGGGCGCGCCAGGCCGGACCTTTCTTTCCTGATGAGACAGAAAAGAAAAACAGGCTCACATGACTTACAAGGGGAAGGAGTCACTCTCCAAAAACAGGTTTTCCCCTTGCAGTCTGGTGTTCTGGAGTCTATATATATTACTTCCTTTTGGAAGAAATATGCGATGAACAATAAAAACATTCTCGATGGGGTTCTGTTTCATCCACAGCGCCACATGCTCACTGCTACCCCCACCATAGTTACTGGCAAACTCCTGCAGTGGGGACTTAGCACTGTAACCCATCCCCTGTCACCCACCCCGACACCAGGATGTGCTCTCTGCAGAGCACAGAGCACATACATGTCATACAATGACACACATGACCACAGGCTCAGCCTTACCCATCTTGGTCATTCATCTGGAACTGTCTAAAAGGAACCCGGGGTTCCAGGCGGAGCTGAGGAAGGGGGAAGGAGCTTCGTTCCACAGTACCCTGGTTCTCTGATGACTGTGGTGAACACATCTGAAATATAAACATCAGGGGTCGGACTTTCTGGTGATGGCTGCAATTACATGTTCAATAAGACTTCACTTTGGAAAGTAGAATATGGGGGAAGGGCACAGAAAAGGCTGGAGAGGGTTTCTCATGAATCCCGGCACACCATCCCATCTGCCTTGGGTTCAGTAAGGCGAGCTACATCTGTCTCTCCTTTCTCTGAAGAACCAAAGCTGTTCCATCCAGGCCCCGAGGCAGAAGCCGGAGGCAGCAGACTGGAAAAGGCAGTGGATTCTGCTGTAGGCCACAGTGGTCTCTGGCTATTATCCTGACAGAGAGCTCAGGCTGAGCGACCTGAGCCAGTTCTGGTGGACAGAAAGAACATTTAGCTTCGGGACAAGATGCTCTGAAGACTTACAAAAGCAGGAAGCATGTCATGGTAAGTAGGAGGCTGGTAAACATGTCCCATGAACTGTGAGGCCCCTTTGCGGATGGGCTGGGCCGGGCGGAGAGAGGGGTCCTTAGAATCGCTGGTGCATGTCGAGGAGGGGGCTCCATCTCCCGCACTGGAGTTCCTGCTGCCCAGCTCTGTTGGGGAGGCGTTCAGAGACGTGGCAGAAATGATGTTTCGCCCACCACCCTCCCTCCAGCTCGTCACATCTGTGAATTGGAAAGAGACAAAAGAAAGGGAGGAGATCTGTAAAGTTCTGAGGCCAGTGGACATGATCCCTTGCTTAAAAACCAAAAAAGAATCACAATGAAGAGAAAAATCCAAGTGCTGTCAGGGTGAGTGGGGAGCAGAAAGCTAGAATTTCCTGAGGGCATCGGACATATGCCTGAGAAATACAGAGAGCTCCACTTCAGAGACACAAGGCTCCTCTACGGCCAACACCACACCCACCCAGGGGAACTCGGAGACACAGGACAGCCAACACTGCCCCACATCAAGGCCAGCGTGACTCTTGACACAGGCTCACTTTTACCCCACAGCCAGTCTCACGTGATGCTTTGGTTCTGGGCTGACTGCAACACTGTCCAATGAGTCTCAGCTTGAAATGTTGGTACCATGTGATCACATGCAGCATGCGTGGAACACACTCAGTTCACAGAAAAAACCTGAGGATGGAGCTGGTGTGGCTGGTGTCTTGTGGGTGAATGTACTTGCTGCCAGGTTGATGACCTGAGTTCGATCCCAAGGACTACAAGTTGTCCCCTGACCTCCACCTGCATGCTGTGGTATGTGTGTCCCCTACCCCACAAATACACACAAAATAAAATTTTTAAAAACTTAAAAACTTGACAATTACCTTTCCCTGTGAGAGTGTGCTTCTCATGGCCACATGATGACAATCCCTATGAGCCTACTTACCAAAAGAGGCACACTCCAGAACCAACACAGACTGAATTTTCGTCTTTAAATAAGGGTCTCACTATATATCCCTGGCTGGCTTGGAGCTCACCATGTAGACCAGGCTAGCCTCGAACTCACAGAGATCCACTGGCCTCTGCTTCCCAAGGGCTGAGATTAAAGGTGTGTGCCACTATGCCTGACTGATTTTTCTTATGCAGACTTAAGATTAATTTAGAAGTCATTTGCAAAAGACAAACACTAGCAGTGTGAACATGTCTCCCTTTCACAATAGTGTTCAGTAGCTTGCAGATGTGGCTGGCTGCAGAGAACTCACAATGTGCGAAGGGAAACTACATACAAGGTACTAGGGTGGGGGCCACACAGAGGGCCGCATCTCCAGGCTCCTCTCCATTCTCTTCTGCTTAGGAGCTGAGACAGGAAAGGACATGGCATTTGGCACCCCCAAGAAAAAAGCCAGCCAGGATGGGGGCCAGCCCACCAGTCTGCTCCAACTTTGCTGCCATCCTAGGAAGCCAAGACCACCCCTTAAGCCAACTGCTTCTCACCTTCTCAAGAGAAAGAACTGACCTCAAAGCTACTTCAACTTCTACACCTTAGTCCACAGGTAACCCACCTTGGGGTAGGACTCTTCTGAACCTTTACCCACTCTGAGCACTGCATACCGGGTAACCCACCTTAGGGTAGGACTCTTCTGAACCTTTACCCACTCTGAGCACTGCATACCGGGTAACCCACCTTAGGGTAGGACTCTTCTGAACCTTTAACTACCCACTTTGAGCACTGCATACCGGGTAACTCATCTTAGGGTAGGACTCTTCTGAACCTTTACCCACTCTGAGCACTGCGTACTCTCAGCCAAGTCCATGTTTCGGCAGAGTGGCAAGGCGGTCACTCAGCTTTCAGGACAGTGCCTCTGATCCTCATCAACAGGAGAGGACCTGGGACTGTAAGGGCAGGCAGACAAAAGCCCTTGAATTTCAAGACCGAACCCAGGATGTAGTTCGGCTTCCTTGGTCAGGCCAGACAGAAAACCCACATCTTCCACACCAAAGGCTTGCTGGCAAAGCACCACACACAGGCCTGCCCTAACCCCGGCACCAGAGGGGACACCAGTGCTGGCTGCTGTAGATACACTGGTCAATTCTGATGTGAATGGGGAAGGGTGGGAGCCAAGCTGTCACAGCTCCTGGGGTGACAATCAGCACACACAGGGGTCTGGGGACAGGTTACGGAAGCAGGGACTTGATTAAGCCAGTGGCACCCTGTATGTATCCAGGAAGCACCGGTGACCCAGCTTAGGGGAAGTAATAACAGACGGTACATGGACGGTGACAAGACCCGGTTCAGCCAGAGGGACGAGAGACAGAGGTGAGGGACAGGCCAGGGAGGCAGTCACGACACGCACATGTCAAGCTAGCAACCGGCTTCTAGGCTGCAACACCTAGGCCCAGCAGCTGGGGCCCACCTGGAAAGGGGAAAGGAAGAGGGGGGTCTGGTGCCCAGTGAGGGCCCGAGGGCAAAGCTGCCATTCACTCACTCTGAGGGCGGAGGCTTGGTCCTGGCCCATACGACAGATCGAAGGCGCCCTTTTCTTTGCCAGCCCTGTCCTGCCCTCCGGCTGCTTTCAGCGTCGGAAATTCCTCGGGAGAGAAGGATAATAGTCGGCTTGAGCCCCTTAAACCTGTCAAGAGAGGCAGAGAAGACACACTGAGTAAGAGACAGCTCACCAATCCCCCGTCAGCTCTCCTAGCTCCACAAGCCGGGAGTGGCTGCAGAAGGCAATGTTTGGAGCATCTACACTGGCAGTCAGTAAGGGTGATCGCCTCAGCTGTCCTCGGGCTGGCAGGATGAGGGAGCAGGATGTCATCTCTGCTCCAACATGTCCCTTTCCACCCCACAGGAGCCACCTGGTACTTGTACCTGCCCGGGTGGTGAGTAAGCACAGTCCATAAGCGAGATCAGCTCCTGAAGAAAACTGCCTTGTATGGGGCCACGCCAACAGATGCCCCCACAAGGCTGTGGCCTATAATTTCTGAACATCACCGCCTCAGCTATTCCCAGCCCCGCAAAGTTGTCCTGGTGTAACCCCAGGACCATTTCTTCCTTCAACTATCACTCACTGCTCACGCCCAACCCTTCTGAAGGAGCAGCCCTGTTTTAACTTCACCCCTGACACACAGATCCTGTGACCTCCTGAATGAATGAATGAAAATGGTCCTTTAAGGTCCGTGGTGGGAAGTGGTCCTCTCTCAACTATACAGCCCATGTTGCGTGCCATACAGCTGAACTGAAGTACCACACCACTGTCCTGCTATGTCAATCACCACCCTGTAGGGACAAGCCACACCCCTAGGTTTTCAGTACAGTCCATAGGTACCTGCTGACTGAAACGGGCTGAGCCAGGGAAGCGGATGGGGTCACTGCAGCAGTGCCAGACAGAGGTCTGTTCACCACCACTCAGTGAAAGGCTGGGGCAGAGCAGCCTGCCAAACGAGGGCATCAACTTAAACCCTACTCCAGACAGAAATGATAAAAGGTGGGTGGTTGATTTGAACTGTCACCCTGACACAGTTGAGAATCACCTGGGGAACGAGTCTCAAGGAAGGACTGTTTAGATCAGGGTGGCTTCTGAGCAGGTCTGGGGGGATAATTTTGATTATGTTAACTGGGCAGGAATTGTGGGTAGTGCTATTCCCTAGGCATGGGACTGTAGATTGTTTAAGAGTGGAAAAGCAGCTGGGCAGTGGTGGTGCACATCTTTAATCCCAGCACTCAGGAGGCAAAGGCAGGTGGATCTCTGTGAGTTCCAAGCCAGCCTGGTCTAAGGAGAGAGTTACAGGACAGCTAGGCTGTTATACAGAAAAACCCTGTCTCAAAAAAACAAAAAGAAAAAAATAAGAGATACAGGGTAACTCACAGCCTCCAGCCGGGGTAACTAACTCACAGCCTCCCACCAGCACACCAGTATCCTAAGATTTCAGCACTTTACATTCATTAACCAATATCGGAACTCTACCAAGGTGGTCAGGACAGGCCACGCAAAGGGGAGGGGCCCACACCTTTGACCTCTGCCCTAGCACTTGCAATGCATGCCTGAGGAGTTTAGATCCCTGGCATCTGTGTGAGAATCTGGGACGCAATGGCAGGGATCTGTAATCTAGCACTCCCTAGGAGGCCGACAGAGGTGTCCAGGAGCTCGTGGGCCAGCAGGCTTGGTGTATGCAGTGCAATGGCAAGAAGTGAGACCCATTTTCACACGGTGGAAGATGAGAACTTATCAGCTTCAGGAAGCTGTCCTCTGACCTCCACATGTGTGCACTGTGGCACCTGTGCATCTGCACTTACACACACACAATTTTTAAAAAGTCAACAGTCAGGCATAATGGTGTGCCACTTACAGAGGGAGCCTATGAACACGCCTCCATAAGGCTGGCCAAGAGGCAAGTCTGTGGGGCACTTTCTTGATTCCTGATTGATGTAGGGGACCCAGCTGACTGGGTGACAGTGCCACCCCTGGGCAGATCATATATAAAAAAAGCGAACTGAACAAGCCAGGGGGAGCAAGGCAGTAAGCAGCATTCCTCTATGACCTCTGCCTCCAGACGCCTGGATTCCCGCCAGGAGCTCCCTGACACTTCCATTCATGGTGGCTGTGGCTAAAACAAACCCTTCCTTCTCCCAGTCGCTTCTGGTCAGGGTGTTTTGTCATAGTAACAAAGAGGGATTTAAGACAGTGAGCTTCAAGCCAGAGAGACCCTGTCTCAAAAATGAGGCTGGAGAGATGCCTCAGTGGTTAAGAGCACTGCCTGCTCTTCCAGAGGTCCTGAGTTCAATTCCCAGCACCCACATGGTGGCTCACAACCATCTATAATGGGATCTGGTGCCCTCTTCTGGCCTGCAGGGATACATGCAGATAGAGCACTGTATATATAATAAATAAATAAATCTTTAAAAAATGAGGCAGATTACTCATGAGGAATGACATCTGAAATTATCCTCTGATCTTCACACACGTACACAGGCATTTTGTGGAATATCGCTTTAACTGTGTAAAGATGCGTCACATTTGTTTACGCTGCATTTGTTTAATGATGTACAGGTGGTTGCGGTTTCCCCTTGCCTGCCTAAGGTACCCGAACGGTGGATAGCTAGGCAGCAGAGGGAGAGGCGGGATTGGCGGGCAGAGAGAATAAGTAGGAGAAGAGAAGGGAGGAGAGATGGAGGGATGGCTGAAAGACATTTAAAGAAATGCTCAACATCCTTAGTCATCAGGGAAATTCAAATCAAAATGACTCTGAGATACCACCTTACACCTGTCAGAATGGCTATGATCAAAAACACTAATGACAGTCAATGTTGGAGAGGATGCAGAGCAAGGGGAACACTCCTCCACTGTTGGTGGGAGTGCAAACTTGTACAACCACTGTGGAAATCAGCATGGTGGTTTCTCAGAAAATTGGGAATCGATCTACCTCAAGACCCAGCCATACCACTCTTGGGCATATACCCAAGGAAGGCTCAATCATACCACAAAGATACATGCTCAACTATGTTCACAGCAGCACTATTCCTATTAGCCAGAACCTGGAAACAACCTAGATGCCTGTCAACTGAAGAATGGATTAAGAAAATGTGGTACATCTATACAATGGAGTACTACTCAGCAGAGAAAAACAATGACAGCATGAAATTTGCAGGCAAATGGATGGAACTAGAAAATATCATCCTGAGTGAGGTAACCCAGACTCAGAAGGACAAATATGGCATGTACTCACTCATAAGTGGATTCTAGATATAAAGCAAAGAACAATCAGACTGCAACCCACAGAACCAGGGAGGCTATATAGCAGGGGGGACCCTAGGATGACTGTGGCTTATAATAAGTTTTGGTTTTACTCAATTACTGGACAAGCCTCAATGAAACATTTCACTATTAGGATAAGAATTTATACTGCATCAAGCTGATAATAGAAAAATAAATAAATAAATAAATAAAAATGGAGGGGGAGAAAAAAAAAAGAAAAGAAAAATCTCAATTCCTGGTGCTCTCAAAACCACCTGCTGATGGCTAGAGGTCCTGAGTTCAATTCCCAGGACCCACACAGTAGCTCACAACCATCTGCAACTAGTCTCATGGGATCAGATGACCTCTTCTGTTGTACAGAAAAAAATCCATAGACATAAAAAAATATATATATATATCTTAAAAAAATAAACAAAAAAAACCCCTACCTGCTGACTGTGGGCTCAGCTCCTCCAGAGCTGCAGGGACTGTGCCCATCTGCACACGACTCCCCCAGACTTAGTCAGACCTTGCCTTGGAAGCTACTGGATTACTCTGACCGCATCATCCTGCAGTACATCACACCTTCACCTTCGTTTTGTGAACAGCTCCACACAGTGGACTGACGACCTTTTCAGATCTTACTGCCTGTCAGGATACTCACAGTAACCAATCCCACCCAATCCTCCAAAGGCTCTGGGTGAATGACGGCAAGTAGCTGTTCCCGGCACTGGGGTGGTGCCACGGCAGTGACAGGGAAGCAGCGGGGGGCAACGTGCCACTGGCAGTATTTACTCCCCAGCAGCATAGCTGCCTGGAGGCCCATCAGGGCCAGAGTTGGAGTTCTTCTGCCCAGCTCAAGAGGAACATTTCTAACAGCCAATATTAAACTCAGCCACCCAAGCCACCCATGCCCACTTACCACCTTCGTGTCCGACTGGCTTTCCACTCAGCTGTGCCCATGACTTTGGTCCACCTGGCACTGAACTTGTGTTCTAAGAGACAGGAAACAAGGAGAGCCAGCTCAGCTAACGTGCTGTGAATGAGCGTCTTGGGATGTGGTACTCAGAGCTGTGGGCCCCAGGTGCCACCCTGGTACCACAAAGTGAACAGAGGGTGGGGTGAGGGTTGCATTTTAGACTGAAGCCTCATGCAGAGGACAGATGGCCACTTTCGGGGCTCTAGGAATAGCAGTCCCAGGCAGAGTCAGGAGCTTGGGGCCCAGAGTAGCACAGCTGATGAACAAACACAGAAGACTCAACCCACACCCGCCCTCATGGCGAACTCTGCAAACATTGCCAGGCTGTCCCATACCCACACAGAGCTGTGTTGTCTTGCTCCAGAGACAAAGCTCCAACCTCAATTTCAGCACATGTCTCAATCTGTGCCAGGGATAAACTGAGGAACACGCACAAGAAACCTAACATGCCCGACCATGTAACGACTGGTGGTTTTCACACCCTGACTCCCCTGAGAGGCCTGACTCTTCTACTCATCCACCCTTGCCTGCCTCAGCCTTGGGCCTGCTAGAGAAAGAAGCCTTTCCTGAAAGTTCATTAGCTAGCAACCTGTGGATCAAGTAAGACCTTGTCCCCCCACAAAAAAAGGAGCTGGGTGGCAGTGCACACACCTTTAATCCCAGCACTGGGAGGCAGAGTCAGGTGGATCTCTGTGAGTTCAAGGTCAGCCTGGTCTACAGAGTGAGATCCAGGACAGGCACCAAAACTACACAGAGAAACCCTGTCTTGAAAAAAAAAAAAAGAAAAAGAAAAGAAAAAAGAAAAAAAGAAAGAAAGCAAGAAAGAAAAAAGAAAAAGTGAGGGGCACCACAGTCAGCCGCTGTGTTTTCCACCTCCCCAGACAACAGGGCATTTCCGGGGCCTGACTGCACTTCCTGTACGGTCATGACACTAGTGTCCACAGAGCACCAGCCTGGAGTCAGCCCACGTGACCTGCTCAAGACAACTCAATCTCACCCAAGCAAACAAAAGCCTGTGCTCAACTCTGTCACCCACGCAGGCCTCAGCAAGTCAGGGCAAGGTCCCCAGCACCTACCTCCTGACTGATTGACTGTGTCGGTTTCTGCAAATTGGAGACAGATTTCTGCAAAGCCGGCTGCGGCTGCGACTCCGGCGGCTGAGAGGCTGTCACACTGGAACTAGAAGAGAGTGGGATGCAGAGTGGGGTCAGACTCCACACAGGGCACCTGCCTGCCACAGCAGGGACACCCACAGGACGGTGACCCACATCCTGTGACGCAACAACACTGCCCAGGACATGGGGCAGTCTGCTGCTTGCCTCCAACAGCTGTTACTGAACTTCAAGAAGCAATAAAAGATCTGCTAATGGGGAAACTGAGTCACGGGTGTGAGGGGCCTGAGCTCCATTCCTGACCAGGGTGCCCCGCTTTGAGACTCAATGGACTTCTACCATGCTTCAGTGCATAAAAGAAATGCATGCTCTCAATAAAAGAAAAACTTACAAGTATAAATAACAACCACAACCATTCATTTCCCAGACATAAGCTCCAATTCCCATAGATTTTTCTATTCACATGTTCATATGATATTTTTAACACAAGATTGCCCTGTGTATATGTACGACTCCACAATCTCTTTTTTCAGTCTACTGGAGCTTTTTACACATATAACTAGCTTTAATGATGAGTAACTGCAGTTGGATGAGCCATAGTTCATCAGTTTCTGTTCCTCTTTCTTCCCCCTTACAGAGAATGGCCACAAACATTTTACACACACACACAGGTCTTTGGGCACTCTCTGTTAACAGTCAACATATGGATGAAGCTGTTGGACAAAGATTTCTTGAAACCTAAAAGCTATCACCAGCTGCCTTTGCGTAGGCCGCAGTGTGCGCCCCACCTGACTGAGAGGAATTAGGAAGGGTGTGTAGAGCCTCCGCTCTGCCTCAGAGCCTTGACCTTGACAGCCTTGGGCAAGGTAGCCGCCCACTTGGTGAGGAGCAGAGGTTGCCAGGGGCTCATCTGATGGCCAAACTCCACAGACACACTGCTCCAAGTTCACCTGACCGTCACTCACCAGTCACGAGAATGACAAACTGAAGGCCACTGGGCCTCCTCTCACATCACCTTCTAACCTACAACAGAAGCTTCCAGGTAGTGGCACCTCTGTGTCCCCAAACCAAGCCTCCAAGTCCCCCCACAGGAGGCCAGGCCCGGGCAATGGGGAGCCTCCTCAACTGCCCCCTCTTCACTTCCTCCCGGCAGGTGGCCTTCACACGGGTGTCTGGGACTGCCTCTGCCACTGCTGTGAGACTGAGGAGAAGGGGGCAGCACTTTCTGGCCTCTCTGCAGCTTTTGGAAGTAGAGGCAGAAGAGCTTCCAATGAACTGTACCACATCTGCTCCATCGAAGAGTTGGTGGATGGTGAAAACAGCTAACGTGTGCCAGGCCCTCTATGGCAAGTTATCTCATGGGTGCACCACAATGCCCTGGTGACCACCCCTGAAGCTAGGGACTATTCCTCCTTGAAGGTGGGACCCTGGGGCTCAGAAGTAAACTATCTTCCAAGTCCCAACAAGCCACAAATGGTCTGACTGGAAACAGCACACAAGGCCAAATCTGAAGATCGGGTTCTACCTGTCAATTAACAGCAACCCTCACAAACTGCCTGCAAAACATTGTTTTGTTTGAGACAGAGTCTCTCCTTTTAGCACTGACTGACGTGGAATTCGCCATGTCGACCAGGTTGGTCTTGAAATCAGAGATCTGACTGTCTCTATTCCCCAAGCGCTGGGGTTAAAGGTGTGCACCACCATCCCTGGCTGCAAATCGTTTAACTAGCTCAGGACCCATTTCAAACACTCCCACAGCATATCAGCTGGCGGCATGGTTCCCTCACACTACACCTCCTCTTTGCCATCCTGCAGGGACAGCCTTCCCCAAGCTTCCAGGGCCATTTCCAGCACAAGCCTGAAAGATGGGGGACTGGATGGCAGGGTGCACGCTGGGTCACTCTCACCATCTAGTTCCCTATGTCAGCAGGACGGGACCACAACAAACGCATGGATGAGGGTGAGGGAAGCCGGACAGTCTTGGTTTTCACATTCAGCAGCAAGCTCCAGCAGGAGGCTTCTACCTCTGGAGCTCCCCCTGCCTGGACACGGCTCCCTCCCCGAGACGAAGAGATCAAGACATGCAGAGGCTCAGAGATCAAGAAAGAAGTCTCATCATCTGAGGGCTCGTGCAGCTCAAGTGCCTGGCTGTCTCTCTAGAGACACATGGCTCAGGACTTGAGTCTCGTAAGGCTGCGGCTGCCAAGCTACATTCTCCCAACATGGAGCACACAGGGCCCCAGCCCCAACCCAGTGGCTCTCTGGGGACGGTCTGAATCACTGCACACACTCCCTTGGGGGGTATGGTTATCCAAAGAAATGCTACTCATCAGCTCAAAGGCCCAGTTACACAAAGGAAGAAGCAAAGTGCACACAGTCAAAGAGAAGCCCGGCCATACTTCTTGTACCCAGCTCTCCCTCTTCGAGGCCAGACCTGCCTCCTACAGAGCAGCAGATGCAAAGAGCCTTGACACACACCCGCCCTCCTCGGCCCTGGTCATCACCCTCCTGCGACTCACCTCTTTGGGTCTTGCTGGTCCTGCTTGTTGGCCCATCCTGTCCCGTCCTTGGGTACTATCACGATGTTGGGGTCGTTTCCTTTGTTTTCAGACTTCAGGCTTGGCAGGTTTGCAGGCGGTGGCATACGCCGGGCTGTGGCAACTTTCCCGAGACTCTGTAAGCCATGTCTAGGAATAACTGCAGGGAAAGTGCACGGGACAGAACACACACCTCACTGGAGGGAAGAGGCCAGTTCGCACCACTGCTCAGCCTCCAAGTGAGAAAGACAAAGCTGAGCAAAGACAAGTGCCTGGCAGTCACTCACTACAGCCCTGCCAGCTCCTCCCCAGACTGCAGACAAAGGGCCGCTGGATCTGCACAGACTCTCATTCTACTGAGGCGGGGGTGGGGGATGGGGGTGGTGTTCATGTCAGGAAGGAGCCAGGACCAGGAAGCTCAGCCCACAGTGACCACCCAGGCACCCTGAGATGGCCTGGCTACGACCCAGGAACCCCCAGGAAGGCCTTGTGGGTGGCAACAAGTCCTTCGTGAACTTGTTCCACCAGGTTCCACAAAGTCAGAACCAGAAAACTAAAGGGAAGGCTGTGCAAACGCTGTGTGTCATGTCACTCCACCCAGCAGCCCCGCTGACAGTCTAAGGGACACAGCTGCCTGGCCAGGCGTCTGGTCACCTTACAGGAAAAGGAAGCGTAAGAGGGGTCTTTGGCCGGGCCTTACCTGAGGATCTGACCGCGCCTACTGATCTTCCTTTATACTTGTCAAACAGGCTGAGAGTCGAGTACTTGCTTTTCCCATCCTTGCCCTGGGTTATTTGCCCCAAACGATCGGACATTGCGATGAAATGTCATCTAGTAAGGAAATTTTTCTCGGCACCGCTCCCGATTTGCCTTTGGAATGGAAAAGAGGAGGGTCAGTCACCAGTCCTCCAATTCAGAGGAACAAATCCTACAGGAATCACTAAGATGTAAAGACAGTCATGGACTGTCCCAAAGAAAATGCCCTCAGCATTTACCCACAGGTGCTCACTCCAGGTAGCTGGCTCTGCAGATAGCCTGGGCTACTCCACCCCCATTAATGACCTGCTGATGAGATACACTGGAGTCTGCTGCCATGGCCATTCTATAAATAGATTTTGACACACTCGGTTGCTCTCCAAGTCAAGGACAACTCTCCAAGACAGAAAACAACACTCCTGACTTCTAGCTCACACAAAAAGGCAGCAAAAAGAGACCGACGGAGGTGCACAGCCCACTCAAGCCACGGGTAAGCCACAGGTGAGCCACAGGTGCCGAGTCGGGACGGGGGTAGGGTGGGGGGGTGGAGCAAACCCCATCAAGGGAAATCCGGGTACAGGCTCAGTCAGTCCAGGAGCCAGCACCTGGAGAACAGCAGATACACAACAGAGCGGGGTGGGGGTGAGAGACTGCACCAGCAATCCTCTCCACTCAGACAAAACCTCGAAGCCTGGAAGAAAGCTTCCACCCTTTCCTTTCTCCTTGTCTGCCATTACTTCATGAATTCCTTCCTTCCAACACTAAGTGCCCCTCTGGTATTACTAGTGAGCTCTGTGCTCAATGAAACTAAGACCAAGACTGACCTTCACCACCTTCTACTCCACACTCAGCCTTGACTAGAGATGCTGAACTTGAAGCATACACAAGGGACTACGGCTTTCGAACACTGGAAGCAAGTCCACTACTCATAGGGCGATTAATACAAGGTGACTGTGGGAGCCCATTTTCAGGTTCCTCGTGGCTTTACTCAGCAGATCCGCATAGAGAGGATGACTAGGACCACAGGCCTGAGTGAAGGTGTCTGAGATGGTCTGCACTTGGCTGTGCTGGGGGGAGGTCTTTTGCTCCACCCCTTGGCGTCTCTATAAATACCCTGGGGCAGAGACAGTCAGGGCTGGTTGGAATAGGTTCCAGGCTCTCTCGAGGCTATCCTTTATTTTCTATCTGTTTATCTCCACAATCTAAATCCTTCTATCTAATATTTCCTGCTGCTCGCACTCAATAAAACTCTGGGGAGCTGTGGGGTTGGTGGGTAAACGCCCCGCAGGTGACTAGGAGGCAGATGTCATAGTGAGGTGTGTCACTCTGTGATTCTGTCTCGAGGCTACTCAGGCTAGAACACATCAGTGTATCTGGCCGGCATTTTGCATCCAATAGGACGATGTTTAAGATAGACGTCTACAACGTGACCTTAGACTACAAAGCACAGGGAGCAACAATCGATTACAACAGGCACCAAAACAAACATGAGACACAGCCACTGACGTCCCATCTGTGCAGACCCAACACATACTTCCTTTGCACAGGCATCAGCCCTGGCACGAACCAGGTTTACCACCATCATTCCATTAGCCAACACTAGCTATACCCGAGACTGGCCGGGTGCTGCAGGAGTGGGTGAGCATACACAGGAAATGCCCTTAAGAAATGCATGGGGGAGCTGCAGACACAGCCTAGTGAGTAAAGGCATTTGCTGAAGGCCTGATGCCCAGAACCCACAGTGCAGGACAAATGCACCTCTGACCTCCACATGCACACCACGGCACCTGTGCACACTGAACTTGGACAACACTTGGCCCAAGATCAGTGAGGCCTCTCAGTTCCGCAGCCTGCGCAGGACTAGCAGCCATGATCATGAGGGGAGCTGACCCTTCTTGCCCAGAGGTACCTGACACATCCCTTCCTTTGTCTGTGGATCTCCCTCCTCTAAACCTCTATGGATGAGTCCGCTCTGCCCCACCAAGCGCATCCTTCCCTCAGGATGGACCACAAGCCCTGTAAGAGGAACCTGGATTTAAGCCACTTCAGAATAACCAGCACTTCACAGGACCTCAAGTATATGTTGACTCACAACTCTCCATCAAGTGGAAAATGCATTTCAAAACCGCTACGAGACACCCTCTCACCCCAGTCACAATTGCTAAGTACCAAGAGGAAAGAAGGCGGTGGCAATGCACGCCTTTAATCCCAGCACTTGGGAGGCAGAGGCAGGGGGATATCTGTGAGTTTGAGACCAGCCTGGTTTACAGAGAGAGTTCCAGGTCAGCCAGAGCTGCTACAGAGAAACCCTGTCTTGAAAAAACAAAAACAAACAAACAAAAAACCAAAGAAGGGGAAAAAGCCACAAACGTTGGAGATGTGCAAAGAAGTAATAGGTGCTGTGAGCTAGGACGGGGGGCGGGG
>CABHPH010132093.1:5692-30459 GCA_902168325.1 Peromyscus nudipes | reverse complement strand
AGATAGATAGATAGATAGATAGATAGATAGATAGATAGATAGATAGATCAGGAGCTCAGTGTAGTGGAAGTGAGAGATGGGTAATGCGGTGAACACAATGTGGAACAACTGAGAGAAATGTGGGTGCTTAGGGCATAGCAGTGAGCCTCAAAACCACAGTGATTTGGAGAAAGTAATTGAGGAATGGTTGATAGGGAAGCAGTGACAAGCTAGTTGTTTTTGAAATCAGTTTATTATGAAAGTAGCGCATGTCCATTCCTGCACTGCGTAAGCCAGACTCTGAAGGCAGAGGGCCTACTGTACCAAGTGAGAGTCAAGAGAAAGCATGAGAAATACTTAAGGCAGAATAGAAACACAGGGAAAACTGAGAGCCATGAGGAGAGAAAGAAAGATGCCCTTCACCCGGGCATCTGGATGAAGCCTCTCACCAGCAAGAATTCCAGCACAATTCACAAAATAAGAACTTCTCCCTCCTCAACCATAAACCTGAAATATTCTAGTAATCTCAACAGAAATCTCATTTAAAGAGGAAGGACATGTACTATAAACTCTTTGTGTAACCCTAACAGCTTCTGATTTTACCTTATCGGATTCTAAATTCCATCCAATAGATTTCTGGAGCCACCTCCTGTATCTCTCTTGTCAAACAGGGAAGAGAGGAATATAAAAATTTTCTTAGCAACATTCTGAGCTCTATCTCAAGAGCCATCAAAAGAATGTAGGTGACTAATGCTGGGACAACTAATTGCTTCCTCTTTCTTGGAGAAGCTTGTAGACACATGCCAGCACATCTTTTTCCCCTCCTCTCTCATGGGAAGCACATACCCCCACTTGCTCTTACTTTCCTCTAAGTATCTTTCTTCCTTTTAGCCCTCATGCTCGAGCCTATATTAAAATACCTAATAAAATCACCAATTTGCTTTACTGTACAGGCTAGTCCTGGAATTCTTTTCAGCATGAAAACCATGAATCCCCATCTGGCCTGAGTCAGGTTCCTAAAAGCTAAAGGGAATGCCTCAGGCTGCTGAGGGTGGCATCGTAGAGCTGTGCGTCTGTGTTCCCTCACCCCTGACATGTGGAGATTACAAATAATGCTGCAAGAGAGAGAATGGCATATGTGACTAGAGACTGATCAGGCTAGGCTTGAGGTTTGTCTTGAAGGTTAAGGGAGCTGTAGGATAATTTTAAGTAGGAAACTGACATGCTCACATCATACACTATGACTGAGATCAGTCCTTAGCAATGAGGAAGTAGCAACAGGAGCCAGAAAACCTGGGTGACATCAGAGGAAGAGGCAAAATTATCAGTCAGGATAGGGCACAGAAAGGTCACTTTTCTGCACGTTAAGGTACAGGTACAAAATTTAGGAAATACATAAATAAACATAATTTTTAAAATTGACAATACCATACTTGGTATATTTTAACATGTTTAAAGAAAAATGAGATAAATAAAATTTGAAAGGTAGGGAAGTAGCTCAGTGTTAGGACATCTGCCTAACATGCACAAGCACATCTTTTTATTTCTTTTTATTTATTCTTTGTGTATTTCACACCATGCATCTCCATCCCATTTATTTCCCCATCCCTTCCTATCTACCCTCTGCCCTTGCAACCTCCACCCAAGATAAAATAAAATAAAATTTAAGAGAAAAAAGAGAGAAGGAAAAAACAAATTTCATCATGGAAGCTGTACTGTGACACAGAACCCCTTTTATCCATTTATCTTTACTTGCAAATGTTCATTGCAAAGAGTCATTGGTCTGGTTGGAGGCCTCTGGTTTCTGCTGCACTATCGATGCTGGGCCCTCACTGGGACTCCTCTTGGTTATCCTGCTGTTGCCCTGCGTTGTGAAAATCCTGCAGCTTTGGGTCTGCAGGACCGGCTCCTTCACGTGCTCCAGCAGATCATAGATGGGGTGGATTTTGGAATGGGCCAACACATAACCCTGGTTCTGGGCCTGGGCAGCTGCAGGGTTGGTTAGCCAGCCAGTTCTCCCTTGTCCTCACCACCAGGGTGAGCTCTCATGCAGTGCCCTGGTGAGTTCATCCCTTGCAGTGATGAGCAAGGGGCAGGGTCAGTTCTCCTGACCATGTCGTCAGGGTCAGATCTCCCACACCTGCACCTTCAGGGCCAGCTCTACTGTGTTGTGCAGGCATGACACAGGGGCCACTCTCCCAAGTGCTGCAGCTGATGAGGGACAGGACCAGCTCTCTCACTCTTATGACCTCAAGGCCAGCTCTTCCACCTGCATCTCTCCCCTACCCATGCTGCCACATGACAGATGAGTAATAGGGGCAGCTCTCCCATGCTCACAACTTCGGGGCTGGTTTACCCACACCTCTGCCAATGGGGTTGGCTCTATGCACAATGACATTTTGAATTAAAATTATGATTTGGGAAAAATAAAACTTTTTTAGTGGTGACTGTTAGAATCCGGGTTTTTCGAATTTCAGATTTTATACTTTTGTCACCCTGTTACAGATTAGAAATTTACCTAAAGAGAACATTGTCTCAACTCAATCTAATATAGACCCAGCAATAGAAAAGAGAATTATGAATAACACTGAAAATAAACAAGCAAGAGAAAATGCACTCATATTTTGGTAGTATGGCTGTATGGCTATAAGAGACTAAACAAAAGCATACTGTTACACTGATCTTTAATATATATATTTTTTCTTTGTAATCAGGCCTGTTGGCACAAACTCATCATCTCAGCTCCTTGGCAGCCTGTGACAAGGAAGACCACACATTTAGGGCCTGCCTAGGCTACCAAGCGAGTTTAAGAGCAGCCTAGGCAATTTAGCAATTTCCTGTCTCAAAATAGAACACAAAGTAAAAAGTGGGGCTTAAGGCAATGGCTCAGTAGATACAGCTCTTAACAACCTGAATTCAGATCTCCTGAACCCATGTAAACGACTAACACAGCAGTGCAAGTGTCTGTCATTCCAGTGAGCCCACATTAAATGGGCGGCACAGCCAGGAGAATCACCGGAGACATATAGGCCTGCTAGCCCAGTACCACAGTAGTGAGCAATAAGAGAGACCCTGTCTCAAAATGAAGGGTTAGCACTGACACTCAAGGTTGTTCTCTGACATGTACACACATTTCATGGCATGTGTGCATACCTCTACACACACACACACACACACACACACACACACTAAAGATAAAATAATTTTTTGAAGTGCATGTAATGTAGCTTAGTAGTGAAGCACTTGCCTAGCATGCTTGGGGTCCTAGGTTCAATCCCCAGTAGCATAAAAATAAATAATAACACAATAATAAAAATCCTCTTGTAATATATCACCAGACATGCAATGTGCTAGTAGGTTAAATAATTCAATATTAATATATTATTTGCTTTCACAATGAACCTTTCTATTAATAAGAAATTAGCACCATATGCATCGATATTAACTAACATTAAAAGAACAATCTATATGCTAAAGTGCCCCGGCCAGCGGGGTGTCAACGGGGGTGATCCACCTGCGGGAGAGAATGAAAGGGAAGGGGAGACACAAGGGACCACAGCAAGACAGTGTTCTGATCAAGCTGCAAATTTTATTTTCCTCAGCAAGGCTTATATAGCATGGGAGGGGGAGGGGGCAGGAAGGAGGGAAGAGGGTGCAGTTGAGGGGGGACGTGGGATGTGCAAGTCATGAGGCTTGATAGGTGATAAGGTTGCTGGTCAGGGCCCATTGTTCTGTTGCTATGCTACCTGACCTGCCTGGCCTGTTCTTTATCTTTGGGGGTATCCGGTTTGGGGCAGGGGCTTGTTCTCTGGCCTAGCTAGTACTTTTCCATGGTCCATGCTTGGTCCCTGACACTAAAGCTGACTGGCAACAAGGTTTTTTCCTTATTTTTTACTAGTTCTTTGAGAATTTCATGTAATGCATTTTCATCACATTCATACCCCCCAATGGCAAAAAAATGTTTATTTTTATGTATGTTCTGTATTTAAAATGTGTTGTAGAATATTATTTTAAGATGTGTTACTTTTATTTATGTCCTGGACCATTTGTTTAACGATGCAAAGATGTGTTTGATTAAGTAAAATTCACCTGCGGTCAGGAGACTGCTCAGCAACTAGCTGACAGGAAGTGGTAGGGAGGAGCCAGGTGGAGAAGGATTTATAAGGAGGGGTGAGGAGCCGCAGCAGGAGGGGTTTTTGGAGGATGCCAGCAAGAGGTGAGCTGCTTGCTATTCAGCCTCTCTGGAGAGCAGAATTCCACCTTAACCTTTGAATCTTGAGTTCTTTAGAGAGACAGAGGTTTAGTTAAGTTCCCTTTGTAGCTTTGTGAGAGTTGGAGCCTGAGGGAACAGAATTCCCTCTGGCTACAGCTCTTGTGGCCTAACCGCTGCTGGTAGTGGTGGAGCTGCAGTTGATTGTTCCAACAGCTGTGACTTAAAAGGCAGAAACAAATTTAAAAAGGACAACAAAAACATAAGAGATAGAAAGGCTGGGGGATGGTTCAGAGGTTAAAATAACTGTTGCACAAACAGACTGGAGTTTGGATCACCAGATAGGCAAAGCCACCATCTCCATTTTGAGTCTTGGAAAAAAGAGCACTCCTAGATAGGGAGATTAGTCTTATTGAGAGCTCTGGGTTTGATTGAGAGACCCTGCTTCCATGTTGCAGCTATAGAAGAAGATTCCCAGCATCAATCTCAGACCTCCACATGCACATGCATACAAAAAGACACACAAACACACATGAAAAAGAAAACTATTAGAAAAGAATAAATCATACAAAAAAGAAAAGGGCAAGATGTACTTAAAGTTTACTTGCCAAAAACTTTGGAAGAAATCAAAGCATCCTTATTTGCAGACGAACATGATTCCTTACACACAAGTTCCTTAAGACTACCAGAACATTCATAGAACTTTCAGCAGAGTGTAAGGATATAAAATTAACATACAAAAATCAGTAGCCTTCATATATACCAATATCAAACCTGCTGAGGAAGAAATCAGGGAAATAATTCCTTTCACTATTGCCTTACAAATACCTTGGCATAACCAAGGAAATTAAATACCTCTACAATGAAAACTTTAAAGCATTCAAGATAGAAATTGAAGCACCTAAAAATGGGAAGATCTCCCATGCTCATAGATTGGAAGAATTAATATTGTGGAAATGGCTACCCAATGCAATCTATGAATTCAATGAAATCTTAATCAAAATCCAATTCCACTACTAACAGAAATAGAAAAAAATTCATTTGCAAGCACAGAAGTCTTTGGATAGTCAAAGCAAATCTGAACAAATAGAATAACGCTGATTGTGTTACTACACCTGATTACAAACAGCTAGAGTTTCAGAAAGACAAATATGTGTTTGTGGTTCCTAGAGTTCACGTAGTTGTATGTATGTATGTATAAAATGAAAGCATGCATGAAATTGCCTATGGCAAGAAAGGGTACAAATTGGGGGGAAAGAAAGATAGAGGGGAGTGGTAAAGAATATATTTGACTTAAAATACCTACTTTATATTTGTATGAATATTTGTATGTGGGGTGTGGGGCACGTGCATAGTCTTACATGTGGAGGACAAAGGAAAATTTGCAGAATTCAGTTCTCTCCTTCCACCATGTGGGTCTAGAGATGAAACTCAGGTCATCCGGCTTGTCAGTCAGTGCCTTTACCTGTTGAGCCATCTCACCAGCACTTGCACAAAAAATAGTTTTAATATTTTAAATAATTTTTGACAATACATTCCCTATTTAATAAATGTTCTAACATACTTTAGAAATATGCTTTTGAACAACTTACTCTCATCCAGGTGTGTATTAGTCAAGCAGAGCAGCTGTAACAAAATATTACAAGTAACATAGCTTAGGTACCAAACATTTATTTTCTCACCATTCTGGAGATTGTAATTACAAGAACAAGATACCTTTATGGGTTGGTTCTCAATATGTGTTCTTTTCCTAACTGGTAGACAGCTGCCTTCACCCTGTATCTGCACATAGCCTTTCTTCTGTGCACAAGAAGAAAGAAACCTCTACTGTGGCTTCCTCTTACGAGGACAACAGTCCTATTAGACTTAATTTCCTTCTTCAAGGTTCTATCCCCACCTAGTCATGCCAGGAATTAGATACCCAACATACAAATTTGTTACAGTGGACATAACTTAATCTACAACTAAGATTCTTTGAAGAAAGTCCCCATATTTCAAGAACTCCAAATTCTCTAAAAATCTCTCTCTCTCTCTCTCTCTCTCTCTCTCTCTCTCTCTCTCTCTCTCCCTTGCTTAATCTCCTCATGGATATAAGCATGTAACCTATAACTCGATGTCAGAATTCTGTTTATAAATATATAAAAACAGAAATATACGTATATTTAAGCATATATATTCCTAAAACAAAACTGTATAAAATTTTATAGCATTCTTTGTTACATATAATTATATAACCATGACTTATGTAAAATAGAATTTATATAAAATAAATTCCAACAGGTCCAGATAATAACTTTTTTAAAGGTTTACTTTTATTTATGAGTATTTGTGTGCTGGTGTGAGTAGATGGCAGGATTGTTAGGGTACCCTGGGAGACCTGAAGAAGGGGGAACATCCCTTTGACTTTGAGTTATAGATGGTTGTAAGCCACCTGACATGGGTGCTGGGAACCGAACTCAGGTCCTCTGGAAGAGCAACAAGCACTCTCAATCACTAAGCCATTTCTCCAGTCCCTACATTTAAAATAGTTACTAAAAATTTAGTATAAATGCGCACTCCAATGGTAATGTTCTGGTGATTGTACCAAGAATAGTACAGAGCACAGAGAATGATTAGCCAGGTAAGAACGGCAGTCTGGAAAAACAGAAGTTATGTCAGCTAGACAGCAAAATAGAGTCGTGGTGTTCATACACTTAAAGAAGCCTGAGTTTGAACAACTATCCACTCACCTTCACAGGAGAAAAAAAAAAACCCTAGATGGGGAGATTATAGCATCTGCATGGAGTATAGAACTAAGAACAGATGCATGAGAATTTCAACCTGTCACTCAATGCCTGTTTTGTTTTTTAATATTTTATCACATAGTGCACTTAAGAGCTTATCTGATTTGGCATAAATACTTATGAATAATTGCTTATATAACAATAATTACAACTCTATTCCTTCTCCTCCTCCATCTATTTTTGTAGTCCAGGATTCACTCTCACTACAGGAAAACTTCCATCCTCTTATTCTTCAAGGGCAAGATTGAGACTAGAAACATGTTTCAGGGCAGTCTTCTCTGCAGTTTAGCACATCACAGTTCTCTTGTCTCAGAACAATGCTCTTTTCCGTTTCCAACTTAAGCCCTTGATCGCAAATCTACAAAGACTTTTCATTTGTACAACTTAGTACCATCTCAAACTGGCAGGTGTGACACACAGTGGTTGACAATCTACGGCTACTGCAAAGTCTGCTTTTCAGTCTAGTGGCAGATAAAAGCATGCTCACTGCTGGTCATGATGGCACACGCCTGTAATTCCGGCCCTGCTGAGGCAAAGGCAGAATGATCAAGAGCTGGAGGCTAGCCTGGACAACACAGCCAATGGGCCTGAGCTACATGGGGAGACTATCTCAAAAACAACAACAAACAAAACATTTTTAAAAAACCTAAGTTGGTAACCCAAAAAAAATGCTATATTTAGATCTTCTCTCCTAAGTCCCATTTAATATCTGAGGCAGAAGAAGGAGGGAGTCCTTCACACCTACAAACGTGACCCCAGAATGAGTGGGAATCCAAGGGAAAAAAGAGGTTAACAAGGAAAGGAAGGCGCTTTTGTGGGTAGACTGAAAACAAGAAAAGAGAGCACATGTAAAGTACAATAGAACTGTGAAGAGACCAAAGAGTTCGCAGCAATGCAGATACCTCACTCAGCTATCGTACTGAAGTCCATCTCTTTGTGCTTTTGCCTGGGCTTGTAGCAGCAGATAAGCCGAAGAAGCTGAAAGGAAGGAGGTACAAAGAATCTGCTAAGGGGACCATAGGCAGAAACAGCAGAATGAGTTTTCGAACTGTTCCCTGATGGTTGAGGTCATTGGCACCCTGAAACCCAACCAAGATCACAAGCCAGAGCAGTGCCACCATCCCCCACCTGGGAATGGACATATTAGAGTTTGCCAGAATCCTGCCACTGGGATTTTCTTTGGAACAGAACATTGGAGATGTGGAAGTCACCAGAACAGGGCACACACTCACCACTGCAGTGGCTCAAGCACCTTGCAGAATCACGCAAAGTTAAGGAAACCATTACAAGTACTTTGTTAAGTCTCCCCCAGGTTCCTAAGACTTCCTGCCAGGGAGAAGGTGTATTGCATAAGTGTAAATAAGCTGACACTGCAACCAATCCTATTCATCTTTGGGTTTTACATTTAGTTTGTCAGGTCTAAACTGGACCAGGGACCACATTTTGCTCAGCCTCCAATGCTTATAACAAGTGAAGGACAAGAGGCTGGACCATATGCAAACACTTCACAGAGTGGCTGTATCACTTCTACTTATGTTGCATATACTTTCTATGAGTATTATATATTTTATTATATATTATATTCTATATGTATTATATATTTTATAATATTGATGCTTACTGTCTCCCATACTGTGTGGATGCATACTGTGGACACTTATTGGACTCATACTGTGTCACCCGTATGTACATACAATATACACAGCTCTGTGCACATATATGCTATATAGCAATGGCACACATAAAATTATATACTTTCCTGTATCTATTTGAATGAAAAGGAAAATTTTAATAAGAATAACAAAAAAGAACAAAGTATTCAAAATATTTCTGACACAAATTCAGAGGATCTTGTGTAACCAACAGAGTGTTTATTTTGGTTTTATAGGATTCAGCAAAAGAAAATATAGTAGTTCAAAATCAAACAAGTGAAAATAGAATATTTCAAATAAATAAATAATATTTAGCATAAATATGTCCTATAGGATAATAACTCTGTATGAAATAACAACCATAGCTACATAAGGAGAGCCTACCTCAAAGTAATTATTCCTAAGTAGTCATATAGACTGTTTGTGTGTCAGGTACATACTAAGTGTCTTACATGTACTATTTACTTTAAAATTAAAACAAAACATAACAGCCATGAGTGACAGGTTGAAATTAGTATAACGCTTTATTACTTTTAAAAAGGGGTCTTACTATATAGCTCTGGCTGGCCCAGTGTTCAATATGTAGACCAAGCTAGTCTCAAACTCACAAATATCTGCCTTCCTCTGCCTCCCAAGTGCTGGGATTAAAAACATGCACCATCACACCCAGTTGTAGATTTTTAAGATGGTTAGAAAATGGAGAAGGTATTCAAAGTATTTCCTACACAGATCCAGAGGATCTGATTAACCCACAATGTGTTTATTTTTGTCCCGTTGGATTTAGTAAAGGAAAATATACAGTAGACCTACTTATATTAGAATTTCAAATAAAGAGCAAATACTGTTTTAGTATAAATATGTCCCATAATAACCCTGAGTGTGACAAGATGGCTCAGTAAATAAAGGCACTACCTGAAAAGCCTCACAACCTGACTTCAAAATTTAGAACACACAGGATGGAAGGAGAGAACTGATTCTCAAGTTGTCCTCTGACATCCACACACATGCTGTGGCATGAATGTGCCCCTCCCACCACCCACATAATAAAGAAAGAATTTTTTAACATCTTTATTAAATGACCACTTGTTTTGAGACAGGTGCTTGCCCTGTATCCCAGACTAGCTGAGAATTAGTCATGTATTCCAGACTGGCCTCTAATTCATAATCCTCCTGACTCAGCCTTCCAAGTGCAGGGATTACAAGCATGCACCACCATGCTCTGATCAGAGATATTCATGAATTGTGTAAATTTTGTTTGTTTGTTTGTTTGTTTGTTTTGTGTGTGTGTGTGTTTTGCTGGCCATTAAACTTGGCCTTCACATGTTAAGCAAATGCTTTTATTACTGAGTTATGTATCTAGCCACAACTACTACTTTCTAATGAAGAGGGGTGACAGTCACTTTTATTCTTTCTCTCCCTTCCTTCAACATTTCTAAGAGTTGCTCCTTATATTCTTAGGCTTTTCAATTGCTGTCTAAGAAAGTGATGTTTAAACAACCTCTGATATCATTTACAACTTGGCAGATTTTTCTGTTGTTAGACATAAACCCACAAGACCCAAAGCAAGGTCATAGGAAAATAATCAACTGAGACTAAATGAAATGATTTTGTCTAAGCACAGGCAAAACAAGGTTAGTGTGCCACCCAGGAAGCAATGAATGTCCCCTATTGTGCAACATAGGTGACTGCCATTTTCCCAATTACAGTATTAATCTCACTTAAATGTGTACCCACTATAAATAAGAATTACTGAGTTAGACAACCATACAGTCGTTTCTAATTTCTGATTGCATCTGAGTTCAAGGGGATACCTATGTCCTGAGGCCCACTTTCAAATTGCCCAACTCCTCTAATGTTTTTTTTCTTGGTACTGGAGATTAAACCTGAGCCCACATGTTAGGCAAGTTGTCTACCACTGTGTTAGCTCCCAGGCTCTTTTCTAATTTTCATTTTGAGATAAGGGCTCACTGAGTTGTCAAGGCTGACCCTGAACTAGCTTTGTAGCCCAGGCAGGCCTTGAAGCTTCGACTCTGTTGCCTCAGCCTCCTACAGATCTGGGCTCACAGCCATACATCAGAAGACCAGCTCAAACAGGTTCTTTCTAACATCCTGTTACTGAGATACTCCATAGTTTCCTGGAGTGTGTGTTTTCTTTCCCTGAAAGAAAAATAATAAGCTCAAACTATTGATTTTGGGTATAATCTTTTTTTGAAGGCCATGGTGGCAAAACAGTTCACATCTTGATCTGTAAGCAGGAAGCAGAGAAAGAAAGCTGGTAATAGCATGACTCTTTTGAAACCTCAAAGCCAGCCCCCAGTGATACACCTCCTCCAACAAGGCCATACCTCGTAGTACTCCCCAAATGATTCCACCAACTGGGGACCCAAGTATTCAGACATATGAGCCTATGGGGTCAGTTCTCATTCAAACCACCAAACTGATGCTACTGATGCTATAATATGTGTTTAAATTATATATTAATGTGTTTATTATATATTCCTTATTGTTGGTTGTTGTTTTTAACACTTTTGGCTCTTTGCTCTTTGGGGGAGCCTGCCACCCAGCTCCCAAATAAATACACATGGAGACTTATTATTACTTATAAATGCCTGGCCTTAGTTTGGCTTGTTTCTTAACAGCTTTTCTTAAGTTTAAATTATCCTATCTACCTTGTGCCTCTAGGCTTTTACTTTTCTCTATTTCTGTATTTCTTTTCTTTCCTTCTAATTCTGTGTCTTTCTGTGTGGCTGGGTGGCTGAGCATCCCCCTCTCCTTGTTCTCTTGCTCTTTCTTCTTTTCCTCCCAGATTTCTCCTTCTATTTATTCTTTCTGCCTGCCAGCCCTGCCTATCCTTTCTCCTACCTCACTATTGGCTGTTCAGCTCTTTATTGGACCATTAGGTGTTTTAGACAGGCAAAGTAACACAGCTTTACAGAGTTAAACAAATGAATGCAACATAAAAGAATGCAACACATCTTTGCATCATTAAACAAATGTTCCACAGTGCAAACAAATGCAACACATCTTAAAATAATATTCTACAACAGTTCCTCCCATTAGCACATAAGTTTCATGAAGACTGGAATTGTTCCTTGATAATAATTATATCCACATACCTAGAACCTTGACTGGCCTGAGTTGGTACTAATTAATATGTATTTACTGCATATTAAGCAACTTAATGAATAGATTTATATTGTGTTCAGTCTTATACATCTCATTCCGTCACATAGTCAGAATTAATCATTCTTTGGTCTCATTTTCCAATTGGATAAGTTCATTATAAAATATCCATTCTCTCTCTCTGCCTTCCTCCCTCCTCTCTCTTTTTCTCTCTCTTTCTGTTTGTGTGATATGTATACATGTGTAGTGTATGTGCACGTATGCATGAAGGTGTGTATGCATATTTATGTGTACATCTGTAGAGGCCAGAGATTGATGTGACTATCTTCCATTATTTCTCTATATCTTATCTTTTGAGACAGGGTCTCACAGTGAACCCAGAATTCACCTAGTGACTAGACTAGCTGACCAGAGAACTCCAGGGTTACAGACCTTCCAAACTGGCTTTTATCTGGGTGCCTATTGTGGTTTCAATACGAATGGCCCACATATATGGTCTCAAGTATTTGAAAGTTTGGTTCCTGGTTGGTTGAACTGTTTGGGAAGGATTACGAGGTGTTGGTCTTATTGGAGTAAGTATGTCACTAGGGGTGGGTTTTAAGGGCTTAAAAGCCTTGGTACCAATTTAAATTTGCTGTTTCTTGCTTTTGGTTCAAGATGTGGGCTCTCAGCTTGCTATTCCAGCCACTGTACCTGCTGCCTCAGCTCAGCTTTCATGAACTCTTTCCCTCTAGAGCTGTAAGCCCAAATCAATCATTTCTCTATAAGTTGCCTTGGTCATGGTGTTTTATCACAACAATAGAAAAGTAACTAAATACACTAGAGTTTCTGCAAATTGGTGCAGTCACTGTGGAAATCAGTGTGGAGTTGCCTCAGAAAAATAGAAATAGATCTATCATATGACCAACTCTACCACTCCTGGGCATATATCCGAAGGACAATATTTCCTACTCTAAAGACACATGTGTATCCATGTTTGTAGCTACTCTGTTCACAATAGCTAAGACACGGAAACAGCCTAGATGTCCATCAACTGATGAATGGATAATGCAATGGGATTGTACTCAGTTATATAACCTATTCATTAAACAATCACTAGCAATTACATGTAAGACTCTTAGTGCTTCTAAGGATGAAATGCTATGGAAATAATGATAAACAACACAAATATTATTACCTTTCAGACCGGGCTCATTTGATACTGGTTTGTTATTCCCTTCTTGTAAAATACTTTCATCTGTGTTTATGGACCTACTGAGCCCTCTGAAAAGAGAGAAACTTAGCTTACCTGGTGTGTATTTGCTGCAGATCTAATGTGATCACTGTTAATAGAAATGGAGTTAATAAGGTACTGGTCCATTTAATATTCATGTTAATAAGGTACTGTACCATTTAATATTCGCTTAACAAGAGTTATCCGAATACAGGTTTCTTCTTAAAAGTAGACAGTGCAATTTGGTTGTCTTGTTATCCTACAATTGGAAGTATGACTTAAGAATTTTTAACACACAGTTTATATTTCAAGGTGGCTTATCATCCAAGCAATAAGCTAACACAACAGATTTCGAATTTGGAGAAGTGAAACTCTGAAAGTTTTTAAGCCCTGGGGGCTTACACAGAATTTGGGCAAACAAGACTAGCTTCCTTCCCACTGGGAGCAATGCTAGATGCTCTTTTCAGAGCGCAATCCCTTTCCCACATCGCATTGCGCTCTGAAAAGAACAGAGCACTTTAAGAGCTTCCCAGTTACGGAAAAAGCCGAAGGCAGAGCGTGGCGCTGAAGCCAAGCCGCCAAGGACTCGGGCTCTTCCGGACAGCCCCGGACAGCTCTCGGAAGAGGAGGGCGGCTCGCCCGCGCTCTGCGCCCTCTGTCGGCCAAGTGGGACGTCCGTAGCGGCGGCGGTGGTAGTCGCTTCGACGTCGACGGCGACTGGAGCGACATTTAAAGAGGCAGCAGAAGCGCCGGGAGTCCGGCTTTTTCTCGTGGGAGGACTCTGACCCTTCCTCAGCCGGAAGAGGAGAAAGCGGCCGCGCCGCCAAGCAGGTGAGGAAAGGGCTGGGGTCCGGGCTGAGGTGTAGGAGCCCGCCTGCGCCTTCATGCCCTGGCCGCGCCTATGTTTGCATTCGCCTCACTTGAACCAGGAAGCGGCAGAGTCGGAGGCTCAGCTCCTCGGCTCTTTCTTTGTGTGGGCCCGGGAGCGCCCGGGGAAGAACCGGGAGGGCGCGGCGTGGTCCCCTGAGCTGTCCCGAGCCCGAGCCGCTGGCACCCTAGGTTAGGCCTTGGAGTGTAGGGGACCCCACCACAGCTACCCACTTGACTTTCCCCTTTCCCTTCTGCCAGCCTGTGGGGTTGGGGGTGGGGTGCTCTTTTTCCACCTACCTCCTAATTTGACTAGACTAAGCTTTGCTACAGGGCCCATCATCCTCTTCTGTCCCCAGCTCAGGACATAACAATACCTACTGCTTCCTGCCCCCCTGCCCCCAACACTGTACCTTTCAGATCTAGGCCTTCTACTTTCTCCAGCACCAGCCCCCATCCCTCCCGCCTTTGCTCTGCTATTTGCACCTCCATCTCTATTTGCAAGAAGCTAGCCTTTGCACGTAAATTGGCCTTAAAAAACTCGATTGCATCTAAGTTCAAAGGAAGAGGGAGGTGGTGGAAGAAAAATAGTGTTCAACTGCTTCAGGGAGCCCTGTGTTGGTTTGTTTCACTCTTTGGCGGGTGGTTTTTATCTCTTCCCTACTTTCCGTCAGCCCTCTAAACCTGCCCACAATCAAAGGTTTGTCACACAATGGTAATAGGATGTCTTTTCCACAGTCAGGTTGTAAATCTCTGGGGAGGAAAGGTTTGAGACCCACTTGGGTTGATCCTGGGCCAACCCTGACAAGCAGGATGGATACCTAAACAAAATGAAACCAAATCCCAGTGTCACCTGGACACCTGCATTGAAACATTCCGACATTGGAAAAAAAATAATTGCAAACGATAAAAATCAGGTGGCCATATACAGAACCCTCTCCACTTAAAGGTGTTTTCTGTCAAAAATCTTCATATTTTGGATTGTTGGTACATTGTCCAAAGGTCACACTTGATGATGAATGCCTTTATGATAGCCTATAATTCCTTGGTTCTGTTAAAATGGAACAGCTAATATGTTTTTAAAAACCCTTGACTTTTAAGCTTTTGCCTATAGATTGATTTTAAGTTATGATGTTGTATTTTTTAAAAAAATATAGAGATACTCGGCCTGCCACGTGTGTGTTTGTGTATCATAATTACCTTGACAGTGATATTCTTCAGTAACTTTAAAAGGAAAGCATACTAATGGCAAAATAATTCTTTACCAATGGTACTTAGCAAGTAATGATTAATGCATAATATTCTCATATAACATGTGTTTGTGCTTATAAATGTTTTAAGAAATGCATATGGCTTTTTTGCACTCTGACCACACTGTTACACACTCTGACTACACTGTTACTATGATATCTTCTGTGAAATGCAAAAAGAGTCACACAACAGAGACACTACCTACCTTCTGTGTAGTAATACTGCCTGTGTTCCAATAAGTTGCTGTTTTTGTTTTAACTAACTTATTTGAAGAGAAATAAGTTCTTATACTAGTGCATATAATTTTTTACCAACAAAGTATGATGTTTCCAGTTTTTATGTAAGTAAGCACTAAGAAATGGAATGCTTTTCCTTTCCATTTTCTTATTCCTTCAAGAGAGTATGTGTTGCCTTCACTTGGTGCTCTAACACTGCCCCTCTGGAAAGTGTAGAGGGGTGGGCATAGAAGGGCAAGGGGTAGATAACGAAAAAGATGGGAAATTGTAAGGTAAGAATTGCCAGTGTTTGTTATTGTCCTTGTTGTCAAGGTTAACTTTGGAATATGATCTTACTATTAAGATTAGCTGAAATTAGCCGGGTGTTGGTGGCGCACGCCTTTAATCCCAGCTCTCGGGAGGCAGAGCCAGGCGGATCTCTGTGAGTTCGAGGCCAGCCTGGGCTACCAAGTGAGCTCCAGGAAAGGCGCAAAGCTACACAGAGAAACCCTGTCTCGAAAAACCAAAAAAAAAAAAAAAAAAAAAAAGATTAGCTGAAATTAAAGAGACTATAAATTTCAGACTTAATACTAAACACACTAAACTGTTTTGGCATTTAAATCATTTATTTGCAGAAGAAGTAACTTGTATGCTTTATGATGAAGATTTTTTTAATTAAATATTAATTCTTATCTCTTAAAGAAAAAATAAAATTGGGGCTGAGAAAGTGACTTCTAATTTTAAAAGGGTAATTAGTGACAATACATTTTTCTGAATTTCAAAAGAAGGTGACCAAGGGGATTATTGTTCAGATCTGCACAGCAATTTAAAACTGTTTTGACTTTTCTCAGAGTAAGTCATGAGGTTTGACACATGGTCCAAAGCTGGTGTACTGAAGCAGCATATTTAAAAGTCAAGATGTTAAACCAAACTTGGATTTAAATTTAAGTAAACTGTTTAATACTTCTGTGCCTTAAATTCTAAATAATTAAGTACTTTTGGTTTTTCCCTTCCTAATCTACCCTCTTCCCTTCCTCCCCTTCTAGGCATGGAGAGTAGAAAACTGATTTCTGCTACAGACATTCAATACTCTGGCAGTCTGCTGAACTCCTTGAATGAACAGCGTGGCCATGGACTCTTCTGTGATGTTACTGTTATTGTGGAAGACCGAAAATTCCGGGCCCATAGGAACATTCTTTCAGCTTCAAGTACATACTTCCATCAGCTCTTCTCAGTTGCTGGGCAAGTTGTTGAACTGAGCTTTATAAGAGCAGAGATTTTTGCAGAAATTCTGAATTATATCTATAGTTCTAAAATTGTCCGTGTTAGAGCAGATTTACTTGACGAGTTGATTAAATCGGGGCAATTACTAGGAGTGAAATTTATAGCAGAGCTTGGTGTCCCACTGTCACAGGTTAAAAGCATATCAGCACAAGATGGTACTGCTGAGACCTTACCTGCTGATTCCAGTGACAAAAACATTGACATACAGAAATCAAAGGATGAAGCCCAAGATACTGGGGCTACTGTAATGCCCATTATAACAGAGTCTTTTTCATTATCTGCTGAAGATTATGAAATGAAAAAGATCATTGTTACTGATTCTGATGATGATGATGATGATGTCATTTTCTGCTCTGAGATTTTGCCTGCAAAGGACAATTTGCCAAGTAACAACACGATGACACAGGTCCAGCCTAATCCAGCCCCTGTTGCTATTTCAGAAGTGACACCTTGTGCTAGCAATAACTCCCCCCCTTTAACAAACATCACACCTGCTCAGACGCTTCCCACTCCTGTAAATCAGGCAACTCTTAGCCAGACACAAGGAAGTGAAGAATTGCTGGTGTCTTCAGCTTCAACACATCTGACTCCTAACATTATCTTATTAAATCAGGCTCCACTTACTACACCACCCAGTGTCAGTTCTTCACTTCCAAATCATATGTCCTCTTCAATCAATTTACTTGTACAGAATCAGCAGACACCAAACAATGCTGTTTTAACAGGAAACAAGACCAATGAAGAGGAAGAGGAAGAAATTATAGATGATGATGATGTCACCATCAGCTCCAGTCCAGACTCAGCAGTCAGTAATACATCTTTGGTCCCACAGGCTGATACCTCCAAAAGTACCACTTTTGATGGTTCATTGACACAGAAGATGCAGACTCCTGTACTTCTTCAAGAGCCACCTTCCAATTCTTTAAAAATTTCAGATGTAATTACTAGAAACACTAATGATCCAGGTTTAGGATCAAAGCATCTAATGGAGGGTCAGAAGATCATTACTTTAGATACAGCTACTGAAATTGAAGGCTTATCAACTGGTTGCAAGGTTTATGCAAATATCGGTGAAGATACCTATGACATAGTGATCCCTGTCAAAGATGACCCTGATGAAGGGGAGGCCAAACTTGAGAATGAGCTACCAAAAACATCGGGCAGTGAGCCATCAAACAAGCGTATGAAAGTAAAACATGATGATCACTATGAGTTAATAGTAGATGGAAGGGTCTATTATATCTGCATTGTATGCAAAAGGTCATATGTCTGTCTGACAAGCTTGCGAAGACATTTTAATATTCATTCTTGGGAGAAGAAGTATCCATGCCGTTACTGTGAGAAGGTATTTCCTCTTGCAGAATATCGCACAAAGCATGAAATTCATCACACAGGGGAGCGAAGATATCAGTGTTTAGCATGTGGCAAGTCTTTCATCAACTATCAGTTTATGTCTTCACACATAAAGTCAGTTCATAGTCAAGATCCTTCTGGGGACTCAAAGCTTTATCGCTTACATCCTTGCAAGTCTTTACAGATCAGACAGTATGCATATCTTTCTGATAAATCAAGTGCTATGCCTGTCATGAAGGCTGATGCTATTGGGTATAAGGTTGATGCTGGAAAAGAGCCTCCAGTAGGGACCACATCTACTCCTCAAAACAAGCCAATGAACTGGGAAGATATTTTTATTCAAAGGGAAAATGATTCCATTTTTAAACAGAATGTAACAGATGGCAGTACTGAGTTTGAATTTATAATACCAGAATCTTACTGAACTCTTTTGAAATATCAGAAAGGGTTAGATTAAGGGGCAGAGATTTCAGAAGACCTGTGAAACAAATTAAGGTGAAAACATGTGTTAATTTGATCTGCCATGTCATCTGAAAGTAGTCTAGTTGCATTGTTAATTTTTAGAAGCAATTTTTTTCTAAAAGTTTTGAGTAGAGATTGAACACCCCCTGAAGTATCTGTATAGTTTAGCTTTCAGCTCATTTAAAAGACGTGATTTTTAAAGGTACACAGAGAGAGTTTTCTGAGTAGAATTTGAAGCATTCTAAAGGTTCTTTGAGAATTGTTGAAGTTACTAATATACCCTGGTACAGCTTATACTGTTCCCCCTTCCATGTTAGCACTTTACTGCTGAATTTTCAATTTTCTTAATGTTAAGCCTAAGTATGTTGTGTCTTGTATACAGCATAAAACGTAAGGAACTTCCAAAACTTGTTGTAGTAAATTTCAGAGTAAGTCCTAACTTGGTGATTTGTTCTGTCAGGTCCAAATGGGGATCAGCCTCCTGCCTCCCTCCCACTATAAAATAGCCATGCAAACAGGCCTATCCTATGAAGAATGAGTTAGTTCTAGCTAATTGGGATCAACCATTGCTTTCATTGCCATAGTCTGTAAGAGATTTTGATGGCAAGGCCACTGTATACCTTTAAAATGACCCTGAGCAAAATGAAAGTGAGCTAGCAGGCATGCATGTAGTGCAAACAGGAGGTAATGCAAAGTTCTTTTTTTTTGCTTATCTTTAATCTTCTGCATTTATATGGAGATTTTTGTTAATTATGGTTAAAAAATGTTCCCACAAAATGTTGTGAATTTACTATGTGAAAGCCACCAAATGCATCTTTATATGTAGTGCTAGTAAACGTTGAGATTCCGTAGATGAGACTTGTGTGTTTTGGGTGGGAGGCTCCTGACATACATTTTTAAAAGATCACGTTAGAATCTCCAGTAGGAAGTTTTCATTTTAGGTAGTTTTAATGGCAATCTAACATTGTCCTTTCCACAAGGTCTTTTGGGTTTTTTTTAACCCCTTAAAATAAGTTCTGATCTATGTGCAAACTGCTGTTATATTATAGCAGAAACTACATGTGGAATATTGCAGGCATGTCAGTTCCTGTTTATTTTGACAACAATATCACCTTTCTTCCTTTTAAGATGGCACATATTTAAATACTTAGAGTTTAAAACTTACCAAGAGTAGTAATAAAAGGAAGCAGGTTGGAACAGATATATAGCTTAGCATTTATAACAGATTTAACACAATTCTGTAAAAATTTAACCTAATTTTTTTTGCAATGGAAAAAATAATAGATACTGAAAATGGTTGCATTGCATAGTTATTAGTCATTTGTGACATTGCTTATATTTCTTAGTTCAGCATAGGTATTTTCATTCTCCTTACAGTGTATTTTTATCTATTTCTTAACTTTGAACTTAAAGCTTTAATCATAATTTTTTATGCATAGGTCATTCTTCTGGTGGTAACTAGGTGTGAAGATAAAAGTTTAAGTGTTTCTTAAGTCGGTAGCTGAGGGTATGAAGAATCAGTGTTTGCAATAATACAAAGAAGAAGGATAGCCCCCACTTACAGAGTAGTAGAGTGCTATACATTTATGGTTTCTGTTTTGTAAGCTTAGGCCTTCAAACCATTTTCATAAACTAACTCTTAGAAAACTGAAAATCACCTTATAACTCTAGACTCTGATCTCTGTGATCACGGTATCTATTTCCTTCTCTGTAGATATTGATGTTACTGCTTTTTGAATATAGGGTATGCTTAAAATATTCCCCATTGAAATTTGAGTTTCATAAATTCAGTTTCAGCAGTTAGACATAATTACTTCTACCAGTGTGAGCAACAGTGATGTTTCAGTCTCAGCTGCTAGGTAAATTAGTTTGCTGTGATAAAACTTGCTAGTTCCTACAAGCCTATTATGGTTTTTTGTTTTCTTTTGTTTTTTTCAAGACAGGGTTTCTCTATAGCTTTGGAACTTGTCCTGGAACTCACTCTGTAGATCAGGCTGGCCTTGAACTCAGAGGGACCCGCCTGCCTCTGCCTCTTGAGTGCTGGGATTAAAGGCACGCATCACCACCACCACCACCACCACCACCACCACCACCACCCAGCTCCCTACAATCCTGTTATAACAAACTAGGAATAATGAAAAACTGTCCGTTCTGAATTACATTGGTAAAATTATTTGCCACTGCTGCTGTACTCTAAATTTTGAATAAGAACTGAGATATGTCGTGCCTACTGAACGTAGCTTCTGGAGTTTGCAGGGAGGAGGAGATCTACAAAGTTCAATTGTAATTTTGCCAAGAAGACTCTTACACATGTTTGGGGGTCTTTGGGGTTTTTTTTTTAATAAGTTTTCATGTCAAAAGTTCAGAGTTTTGTGGGGTCCACCTGCCTCTGACTCCCTAGTACTGGGATTAAAGGCATGCACCACCACTGCCACTTCCTGGCTCACAGTTCAGAGTCTTTGTGGAATACCCCTTTGGACAAAAACTCTTTACTCTTAGGCATTATTGGATTAGAAATTTGTAGCAAGATGCTATTTAAAACCTACTGTGAAGATTTTCTATTTTTTTTACTTCTGACTACTGAATTTCCTATTTTTCTTTCAAGTTGACTTCAGCTTTGCTCAAATGCTAAATTACCTATAGCTATTCTGGATAGAATCTGTTTGAAATAGTAACTTTGTTGAAAGAATCAAACTTTTGAAAGTCGGTAGCAGTCTTGCACGATTAACTAAGATATCTGGTTATCATTTTTGTGGTGACTATCTTCCATAGAGTCACTGAAGAATTTGTTCCTAAAATAAGTGAACACTGATCTAGGCATTTAAAAGTATCATCATGGTATGTGTATTCTGAGGAATTAATGCAAATTCAACAGCACTGGCTTCCTTACCTCTGTTAGGCATATGAAACTTTGTTCATTTCTCCCCATACTACAATGTTCATATTTGTACAATCTTCCTTATCATGACTTAAGTTCTGCTTTTCATTAACCATACTTGATACCAGTTCATAGAATTTCTTAGGATGAAATAAAGTGTATTCGTTCTAATTTTTGAGTGCATTTTTTACAAGATTATTGTGAATGAATTCCGTAGGCTTTCTATCCTATTGTTTTTCTGGGTTCTGTTTGTTTTTTCATAGCAGGAGAGAAGCTGTCTTTCTGATGACAGCATGGCAGAAATTGTCATTAGGTTTTGTATATTGGGTAAGCATGTCCCATTGTTTCTCGAACCATCACAGTCAAAAGTGAGCTGGCATTGCCAGCCATTTTAGCGTATCCACTGTACTTTTGTCCATAACATGAGAATGCCTGTAAGTGGGTAGGGAGGAGGGTAGTTTTATTAATTTGAAACATCACAAAAGCCGTCTGGGTTTCCAACATGGCAGTGATACAGATTTTAAGCAATATCTAGTTTATACAGGTTCTGAATTAATATTTTAATACTTCATGCCCAGTTCAATACTTTAAAGCAGAATTAGGAAGAAAGCAGTAAATGTTATAAAATGCAGTCAAGATACATTGGAAATACAAATTCTGTCATTACAGCAAATGTTTTGCAGAATAGTGAAGCAGCAGATATTAATCTTTCCTAAAGTAACATGCAGTTTATATAATTCAATGTAATAAAAAAAAAGGCTGCTCAAATTAAGGGTTACAAAATCTATACTGTTTCAAGTTATTTTGTAAAGTAAGAAAAATACATAGAAATGAGTCATAGAATCTTAATAGTTTAAGAAATGTGATCATTGAAGATATACTTTGTAATGGTGCCTTTAAAAATATACACATTCACTAAAGCAAGGGGTAAAGTGTAAATGACAAAAATACTGTTAGATAGTACAAGGTGGTATTTGTATAAGAAGTCAATTGGTTATTAGTCCTTTTTTGAAATCCAGTAGAATTGTATTATGTTCAAAGCTAAAACTAACCGTAATTTTCTGTAACATAAAAGGGTTGTGGTCTTTTGGATTGGAAATCTGGCTAGGACAATCTGACGCCAAAGGATAAACTGAATATTTTGCCGACATTTCCTGTGAACAGTGAGTGCACTTGTTGTGCCCTGATTCTTGAGACCAGGTGTCTACAAGGTAGATGGGAGCACCAGCATTTGTCTGCTGCCTCTAACCGTCAAAGATGGGAGGCAGCGAAATGGGCTAGAAGTGTTTCCAGTGTGGGGTCTGTGTTTGCACAACTGTCTAATTAGGGATCCTCTGTAGCTCCTGTACTTTTACATAATACAAGTGTAGGATTATCAATCTTCCTTTAAACCAGTTCTCAGGTTAAAATAAAATCCCAGTGAACGTGTTCATGCAGAGTGAGGGCATGGGTGCCAAAGTGTTTTTAACTCAACAGCTTGAAGGTTTAAAGCTCTGTATGATTAAAACAACTGTATAACTATCACAATGTGCCAGGTGGATTTTAAATGCATAACACTTAAGAATTTGTCAAGTTGGCTACATTTGAGGTCTTGAAGACTTGAAATGACATTGTAACACTTTCATAATCTTGAATTGAATGCTGTCACAATTGATATCAACAGGGGAAAAAGGACCAATAAGCGCAGTGGCATTAAAATACAGATGAGTTTTCAGGGGTTGGGTGCAGGATCGTGCGGTTTGCTGGGGTTAAAGCACAATATCCGAAGATTAAATAGTCACAAAGATAAGTAACAATTCATATCACGACCCAATCTATTCTAGCATTTTAAACTCTGAATTTCAACTGTAAGATTTATATCTCCAGTAACAAATGTGTTTTGTAATAATGCAACATATAATAGAAACACTGCCTCCTAAGTTGTCAGATGTATACTGAGATCTACTGAAAACAGCACACGCTTGCTTGCTCTGTATTTCAGTGCTTCTGGATCAGCCATTGCTGTTCTCCCACCACTGAAGATGAGGGGCTGTTGCACTTTTCCCCTTAGGAGGTACCAGTAACAAAAGCTGAGCTGAATGATCACAACAGCCATTTTTACAAGATTCAAAGAAGAACAGAGTAAGATATGGGCAGCTTTTTTCAATATCCAGACGTGAGCAAACAAAAATCTTAGCCAGAATTTTACTTAGTACAACTACTTCCCTTCTTGGGAGTACTGGGTTTGGCCTAGCCAATCCTCCCCTTCCCTGATAATGAATAAGCTTCATCCCTCTTTCCCTAGCTTGGCAAGCTGTTGTAAAACTTTATGCGTAAGAGTCACACTTTAGATGTTGTGCCCTACACACTTCCACTAAAGCAGAAATACAAAAGCCACAATAATCTCAATAGCCGACAGGTGTTCCTCTTTAAGGACTGTAAGGTGGTGGCTTTTCAAAAGGTGGGTAGTAGGGTGGAGAATAACGGGGCGGTGCGCTGGAGGACCACATGTAGCTGGGTGAAGGAGAGGCAGACTGGGCCTCCGGCTCGTCAGAGAGTCCAGAGGGAGGGGAGGATGGGAAGACACTGGAATGCTGCGTAATGAAGAAAAAAACAGCAGCTTAGGCGGTGGATTTGCAATTCCTTCAACAGACTTTAAAATGAGTATAGGCCAAATCCCTTTCTGTTTAGAAAAATAGTTGTTAAATCTTATGGTGTCAGTAAGGGACATGACAGCTCTGCATCAGGTCACTGGGGCTGCAAACTTCATGCGGAAAGTTTTGGGGAAAGTTCTGAGCTTAAGAATGACCGGGTTACAGAACTTAGAGGACCTTTAAAGACAATACAACTTGAGAGTGGACCCGAGAAAAGCAAGATGTCTTCCTAAGTCTAAACTGCCACCTCGCTCCAAGAAGATACCCTTTATTAAAATGGTCCAGTTGTGTGTTGTTTAATAACAGGGCTGTGTTCTGAAGGAAAAAAACACACACTACTAGCTCATTGAGCAAACTTGTTCACTTAAGGTGACTATGACATCAATCCTGCCACTATCCTGTCCTCATCATGATGAACTGTACCCTCTGATGTGAGTTAAAATAACCCTTTCCTAGGCTGGGTGTGGTAACACAGGCCTTTAATCTCAGGAGCTAGAGGCACAGGCAGGTGGATCTCCGTGAGCCAACTGTCAGCCTGGTCTATATAAAAAGTCCCAGGCCAGTCAAGACTGCATAGTGAGACCATATCTCAAAAAAAAAAAAAAAAACCACTAGATAAATAAATAACCCTTTTTTTCTATTTTATCACACTGACAAGAAAAGTGAGTAATACATCTTCCTTTTCTTTCCCTTTTCCTCTCATGTTGCTTTCTTCTATTAAGAATGTTTCTCGCCGGGCGTTGGTGGCGCACGCCTTTAATCCCAGCACTTGGGAGGCAGAGCCAGGCGGATCTCTGTGAGTTCAAGGCCAGCCTGGGCTACCAAGTGAGTTCCAGGAAAGGTGCAAAGCTACACAGAGAAACC
>CABHPH010132092.1:7095-21930 GCA_902168325.1 Peromyscus nudipes | reverse complement strand
TCCTGTGTGCCTCCCCAGATCATGGTGTTACCTCCTGTGTGTCTTCCCAGATCACGGTGTTACCTCCTCCTGTGTGTCTTCCCAGATCATGGTGTTACCTCCCTACTGTGTGTCTCCCCAGATCGCAGTGTTACCTCCAGTGTCTCCCCAGATCACGGTGTTATCTCCTGTGTGCCTCCCCAGAAGCTTTACTCTATCCCCCCCTCATTACCTCCTCAGGGACAAGGACACATGATTAGGGTGGAAACCAAGTGAAGAGTTATAAATTGGGTCAACCAGCACTGACAAGAGGAAGTAAACTAGACACCCCCTTCTTTCCAAAAGGTTTAAAAGTCAGAAGGCGGCTGGAATAGTGGAACACTATAATCCCAGCATTCAGGAGGCAGAGGAGGCAGGTGGATCTCTGTGAGTTTTGGACTCTGTCTCAAAACAACTCTAAAGAAACAAAAGTCCCCAGTCGGTGGTGGTGGTGCACACCTTTAATCCCAGCACTTGGGAGGCAGAGCCAGGTGGATCTCTGTGAGTTCGAGGCCAGCCTGGTCTACAGAGTGAGTTCCAGGAAAGGGGCAAAGCTACACAGAGAAACCCTGTCTTGAAAAAAAAACAAAAACAAAAAAAGAAACAAAAAAAGTCTCAGAAGACTGAGAAGTGCATTTGCAAGGAGGGAAGGGAGAACATAAGTAAAAACGAGACAAAGGCACTTCAAGCATGAGTGTGAAAACTGACTAACATCTCCTTGGGGACATTAGAATCCAGGAGGATGAGAAAGACACCAGGAAAGGAAAAAATGGGGACCTCTCTACTTACTGTTTGCTGTTGTTTGTTTGTGGTTTTTTTTTTTTTCCTTGCCTCTGGTTTCAAGGAGACCACACAGGGATCCTAGTTTCCCTAGGCCAGGTCCCCAGAGGGGTAAAAAGTGACAAGCCTGCAGGACGGGACGAAAGCTCTGGAAGCCACAGATGAAAGCTTTCCTTGTGCTGTCCTGAAGAGCAGAGGCTCCTAGAGCAGCGTCCACACCATCCAGCATGACTGTGCCAGCCACGGTGGGCACCGCACAGTCCCAGGCGGGGGCCTCCAGCCCTGACCATCCAGCACTACTGTGCCAGCCATGGTGGGCACCGCACAGTCCCGGAGCGGGGGGCCTCCAGCCCTGACCAGGCAGCAGGACTCCCTCCAAACAAGCAAGGCTGTCTGGAGCCAGCTGCTGCCAGTTGCAGGCTGTCTGCCACCTCTGCTTTACGAAGCCTCGGGGCAGCTCCAATAACCACATTTCAACTCCACTGGATCAATATTTATTGTCCCTGCTTGATGCCATGCCCTATGCTGGACACAGAGGACACAAAGAAAAGAGATACGTGTCCTCTACCCTTAGGTATCTCGAAATCTAGAAGAAGAGAGCCATCAAAACAGACAGTCACAGACAGTGAGTCCTGGGACACAGAGAACACAAGGAACTATGGCAGCTCACAGAAGGACAGATAACTCCATGCAGGAAATCCAAGAAGGTTTCTCTGAGGGATGATTCATTTCTGCCCCAGTTTAAAGGCTGAAGACAGCAGGGGGGGGGGTGCATGGCTGTAACCCCAGTCCTGGGAAGACTATGGCAGGAAAATCGTAAGTGTAAAAAAAAAAAGAGAGAGAGAAAGAGACTGAGAAGTTTTTTAAATGAAGAAGGGGAGCAGCACAGGAGAGGCCTCGAAACAGGCAAACATGCATGAAAAGCAAAAGGTACAATATAGGTAAGCCAGGGGACCAGTGAGGCAGAGACGCCAGAGAGACAGACAGACAGCACTCGGCTTCCTTTTTGATCAAGCTATGGGGCTGCTCAGCATATGGTATGTGTAGAAAATTCCTCAGAGGAAAGATCCCAAGGAACAGGGGGGAAAAGCTACCTCAAGCCCCACCCAAACAAAATGAATTCTTTTCCTACTATTTATGTGAGGCTTTTAGAAAGAGGATGTTTTTAAAAGGGATGTACTAAAATAAAACAACCCCAACAATATACTCTAAGTGCCACGACTCAAAAGGAGTGTAAGGCACTCTGGTTTGGTAGCATTTCGCATCCTCTTAGCACCCTCCTGGGAGCAGTGTCTCTGCCAGCTGACCAGAGCTCCCTGTGGGCACGAACCAGGGCCTGTTCATCCTTTCCACCAAAATTATTTTTCTGATCCTGTAAACCTAGTCAAAAGCCCATGGCTGGGGAGCTCATAGCCCCGGGTGAGGAAGCTACTGCCAGTGTTCAGTGAAATAAACAAGATGTCCTGCTGCATCGCCTCCTAAGTAACTGTTTACACCACGTATCACTGCTGCTATCCACTTGGACCAGAGAAGCTTCTTTTTGCAGTGGTCAGCCCTGACTACAGAAACTCAGAACTAGCCAAAGCACTGAAAATAAATGATTACTGAATGCCCAGTAATAAAGGGGAAACCTATACGACCCCCTCCAAGGTTTAGGAAACTCATAGAAGAAAGGGTGGAAAGAATGGAAGAGCCAGAAGGGAGGTGGGGAGACACGTGGAGTGTTGACTTCCAGGCATGATATGGCTGCTGCACTCCTGAAATCCCAGAAGCTATGGTTACCTACACAAGACCAGGCCTGTCCACAGCTGTCATAGAAATACCCACCCCACAGACTTATATACAGTCTGCTGATGGAAAAAGGAGAGACCATTTCTTCAGTAATATAGCCACTAGTAAGGTACTCATGCTCCTGTAAATAAATTCTCACCCATGTTCCTGTAAGCTACTCTTATGAGACTCATTAAGTCACACACACACACCCTGAAAACAGAATGGGAATAGTAGAGGAAGTATGAACAAGAGGGTGATGATCCAGGGAAATGGGGTGGGGTGGGGTGTATATGAGTGAAATAAAGTATGTACATGCATAAAAATGTCATAATAAAGCCACTGTTATGGACAGGCATGGTGGTGCACGCCTTTGATCCTAGTGCTCAGAGGCTGAGGAAGGCAGATCTCTGTGAGTTCAAGGCCAGCCTGGTCTACACAGTGAGTTCCAGGACAGCTGGGGTTATATAGAGAAATTATCTCAAAAACAAAAACAAACAGAACAAAACAAAAAATACTGTTATATATAATTAATACAAGCTAACAAAAATATTAAGAAATTGTTTTCCTAACAATTTTAAATAGGCAAGGCATCAATAGGGCATATTACATAATAGGTATCTGTTCATTAAACATTTCAAAGCTTCATGCTATCTGAAACACACACTCCATCCCCACCACCCCCCCAGACTATTGGTCTATTCAAATCCAAAGTTTCTTAACTTTTACAGAGTCTGACAAATGCCATGAGGGCTGGGATGCACCTTAGTGGTAGAACAGTTGTCTACCATGTGTAAGGTCCTAGCTTCGATCCATACCAATAATTCAGACAAAAGCTATGGACTCAGCTGGGCATGGTGTCTCGGGCCTGTAATTCCAACTCTCAGAAAAATTTGCATACAATATCTTTTTACGTATAACTTCAGGATCTATCATGCTTACACAGATGAAGGTAATTTGCCCAGAGTCACAAAGCTTAAACGTGGCAGAACTGAACCTGAACATGTTTCCTGTGGGGAGCCAGCCTGACACAGGTCTCAAGGGTGAATGTTCTTCTTATGAAATTCTTTGGTGGCAAGTTCAGCAGCTGTGAGGTCCCAACAGACCTTCTCTGTCTTAGAGAGGCAGTTGCAGGTATATAGTTGTATGGAAGAATTAAAATAAGCCAAAGAACAAAAGCTGTTGAAGATTCCCTAACTAGACCAATAAAATCTTCTCAATTTTACTGCCTACAGGAAGTTACAGACTCAAGATTCAAAGCCAAAGCTGCCTCACATGCAGAGAGGTTTAACCACCCACAGAAGCTATCAAGCAGCAGGACCAGAGAAACAGGTGAAATGACTGAATGATGTTTCCTAGTCATCACTTGCAATGACCCAAGGTTTGCATACATACTTACATCTGCAAATACTCTAAAAACCAGCTATTGCCGGGCGGTGGTGTCGCACGCCTTTAATCCCAACACTCGGGAGGCAGAGCCAGGCGGATCTCTGTGAGTTCAAGGCCAGCCTGGGCTACCAAGTGAGTTCCAGGAAAGGCGCAAAGCTACACAGAGAAACCCTGTCTCGGAAAAACAAACAAACAAACAAACAAACAAACAGCTATTAGGCTGAAAATAGCAGTCCATCTCTCACTTGCCACACAGCATTCATTCAACTAATGTTAATTAATTTTTTATTTTTAATTATTAAAATTTTATTTTAATTAACCAATTAAAATATTTTGATTAAAATAATCAATATTTTTAATTAATTACAATAATTTGTATAAGTGTTTCTATTTTAATTTTTAATTATTTTAATTATGCACACTTGCATGCACACATGATTGCAGGTACCAACAGAGACCTCAGGCATTATATCCCCCGGAGCTGGAGTTATAGGCAGTTATGAGCCAGCAGATATGGATTTTGGGAACCAAACTTGGGCCCTCTGCAAGAGTAGTATATGCTCTTTTTTTTTTTCTTTCAGTTTTTAGAGATAGGGTTTCTCTGTGTAACCCTAGATGTCCTGGGACTCGCTCTGTAGACCAGGCTGGCCTTAAACCACAGAGATCCACCTGCTTCTGCCTCTTGAGTGCTGGGATTAAACGTGTGTACCACCACACCTGGTGGCAGTACATGCTCTTAACTGTTGAGAAATCCCCAGTCCCTCAACTAATGCCACTTTCTAATTTCCACTCTGAGGTCTACACTGAACTAAGTACTAAGAAGATTTTTATCCCCAAAATATCGTAATAAAAACCTGAAAATTGGGGTTTTACTATGTCTGGCCAAGGAGCAAGATCAGCAGCTGGCAGGACCGTCTTCAGCCTGTGTGATTTTAAACTAAAACACCCAAGATGAGGGAGGACTCTATATCCTCTACAGCTCTCCGGGGCCCGTGTGCACACATGATCTTCGCATCTCTGCTCACAGAGGACTTGCCTCGCCTCTTACCTCTAGCACTTTCACCAAGTGTTTGTATCTGCCAATGCCATGAGTGGGCTTTGTCTTGTAGTGCCGACTGGCCCTCAGTAGAATACCACCTAAGAGAAAACAAGACAAAGCCAGAGACAGACAGAGCAGATATATGGAGGTAATTCTTGGTTATTCCCAGTTTTCCCTTTCTTTCTCTCCTTTTAGCTCCTGAAATATCTTCAGCCCCCCACTACTCAGCTTCCTTTGGGAAATTCTCTCTTGAAAAAAGTCAGTGGTGGTCAAGGAGACAAACATATTTTGGTTCCTCAACAAGCAACATTCTTTGGACATTTGTAATTCTTGGTTTAGTTGGTTTTGTTTTTTTTTTTTTTTTAGGGCAATGGCTCAGCAGGTAAGGGTGCTGTTGCCAAGCCTGATGACTGAGTTCCAACTCCAGGACCCACGTGTAGAAAGAGAGAATGACTCCTGAGAGCTGCCTTCTGTCTTCTGGATGTGCACACACACCACAGACCACAAATCCTCCATACCTGCACACATACCTCAGACCATAATTAATAACAGTTCTTTTTAAGACAGGGTCTCACTCTGTAGCCCAGGCTGGGATTCATTGTGTGGACCAAGCTGCCCTGAAGCTCACAGCACTCCTCCTACCTCAGCCTTCCAAGTGCTGAGATCACAGGTATGAGCCACAGATATGCCCAGACCTTTGGAGGTTTTCTGATGGAGACTATGAAGAGAAGGAAGCAGGCAGCAAAAAAAGGATTAGGAATTTCTATAAACTCTTAAAAATCATGCAGTATGGCCGGGCGGCGGTGGCGCCATGCCTTTAATACCAGTACTCAGGAGATAGAGTCAAGCAGATCTCTGTGAGTTCGAGGCCAGCCTGGTCTACAGAGTGAGTTCCAGGACAGGCTCCAAAACTACACAGAGAAACTCTGTCTCAAAAAAAAACAAAAACAAAAACAAAACAAAACAAAAACAACAACAAAAAAAAACATGCAGTACTGTACACAGCTCAGCTGCTCACCACTTGCTTAGTGCTCCCAACTCAAGTCTGGGCCCAGCTTCCACAAACAAAAAATGTGATTTGATTTACTTGTGTTTATAGCACAACAGTCAATATACATTTTAAGTAAACACACCCACCCAAAAAAATCTAGGTACAGGTATATATATGCACCATATATGCTGTGGGATGGTCTGTATGTCAAATTGCTCTGATTGGTCATTAAGTAAAACACTGATTGGCCAGTGGCCATGTAGGAAGTATAGGCGGGACTAACAGAGAGAAGAAGAAAGAGAACAGGAAGCTAAGTGGGAGAGACACTGCCAGCCACCACCATGACAAACAGCATGTGAAGATGCCGGTAAGCCACAAGCCACGTGGCAAGGTATAGATTTATAGAAATGGATTAATTTAAGATATAAGAAGAGTGAGCAAGAAGCCTGCCACGACCATACAGTTTATAAGCAATATAAGTCTCTGTGTTTACTTGGTTGGGTCTGAGCGGCTGTGGGATTGGCGGGTGAGAGAGACCAGGCAGAACTGGAGAAAACTCCAGCTACACATATATGCCATTATTAAGAAAAAGCATAAGAGTTCAAGGCCAGATTGGGCTACAGAGCAAGTTCCAGAACAGACTCCAAAGCTACACTTTGTAGAGAAACCCTGTCTTGGAAAACAAAAACAAACAGAAAGAAAAAGAAAAGGCAGAGGGCTCCCTACACATGCATATTGCAGTGGGCTCAGGAGGAAGACTTACTTGCTGCCCATATCTTGCTTGCAAACACAAACACATATTTCTGTTGGTTTCTCTATAGTCTCTTTGAGTCATCATTCTGGCAGTGTGATAGTTAGTATTAACTGTCAACTTGACAGGACTAGAACCACCAAAAAGACAAGCTTCTGAGCAAGTCTGTGAGGGAATTTCTAGATTAGGTCAACTGAGGTAGTAAGACCGACCCTAAATGTGGGTAGTACCACTCCATGGCCTGGGGTGGAGGGCTACACCAAAAAGAGGAAGCTGGCTGAGCACCAGCATCATTTCTCTGCCTCCTGACTATGTAACAGTGTGACCAGATGTCTCTTGATCCTGCCACCATGCCAGACTGTGTGGCAGGTGTGTGTACCTTCCAACTGTGAGACAAAGCAAACCCTTCCTTCCTTAAGTTGCTTCTTGTCAGGTATTTGCTTGGAGCAGTGGAAAAACTAACTAATATGGTAGCTCACAAAATTAGGTGAAATGACCAAGTCATTCTACAAGTAGAATTACCACTTACACTTGGGTCTATCTGACTATGTAGTTCATGCTGATAACCACTAGGTAATAACACTTGAATTTCTATAATAATATGCTAAATACAGTAAAATATAATAACATAGACTTCACAGGCAAATAGGAGTTTATTAGAGAAAAAAATGGAAGATGAGTGTATAGTTGAAGGAATAGCACATAGACACTAACATGGGACACATGCAAGAAGCAGAAAGGCTGTGAGTGTGGCTGACATAGGGTGGGTCCTGCCAAAGATATTACAGTGAGTTGGAGGGCTGAAACCAGCAAAGCTGGCCCTTGTCAGGGGTTTGGATCTCATCATGAACAGCAATAAACAAAAAATTATATTTATGCTATTTTTAAAAAAAGATTTTATTTATATTTATTTTATGTGTATGAGTGTTTTGTCTCCATGTATCTATGTACACCACATGCATGCAGTGCCTGCAGAGGCCAGAAGAGGGCATCAGATTCCCTGGAACTGGAGCTACAGATGGTTGTGAGCCAACATATAGGTGCTGAAAACTGAACCCAGGTCCTCTGCAAAAGCAACAAGAGCTCTTAACTTCTGATCCAGTGCTCCAGCCCCCTCTGTTTGTTTTTATTATTTTAATTTATTTTTTAAAATAGTTTATTTTTATTTTATGTGCATTGGTGTTTTGCCTGCATGTGTGAGGGTGTTAGATCTTGGAGATCCAGACAATTGTGAGCTGCCATGTGGGTACTAGGAATTGAACTCAGGACTTCTGGAATAACAGTCAGTGCTCTTAACCGCTGAGCCATCTCTCCAGCCCTCTGTTTTTAAATGATCACTTTGGTTGCTGTGTGGAGGGAATGGGAAGGAGTACAGACAGAGCCACAGGTGACTAAACGTCACTAGGTGTCACTAGGTGTCAATGTTCCTGATCTACATCCTCCACCCTCCACAGCTACAGAACAGTCCTTCCAAAACACTTAAAATTATTACTCTTTTTCAATAATTCGGCCATGTATCCATTTTATACATGCAATTTTTAGAAGTATTCACTATTGGCCAGATACTATACAGTCAGCACTGAATGAGACAGAGAAGGGTTTTGCCATATTTTTCAATACTTGACGGCTTTCCACTGCCCGAGGATGACACTTCTTAGCTAAGCATTTTAAGGACCCTGACTTGATAATCCAGGTTCAATTACTTTATCTCATCTCCTATTCTGTAGGTTCTACTAAAGGTCTACAGAAGCTTTGTAGTTGCCATGTCTTTGGTGCATTGTGGGGCTGTCCCCTCATCTTGGTGACATTCTTCTGTGCTCTAAACACACAAAGATCAAGAGATCAGCTTCAGAGTTGGAGCTCTCTCATGCCTGCCTGATTACATAATAAAACATTGTGTAAATTAAAAACCCAGATGTCAATCACCATGCTTAAATATAGAGACAACTCAATCACCCCTCAGTGACTTCAAAAAGTAGACAGGAAAGTGATCTTTGAGATGATGATACAGTCCAAGTTGCAAGGGCTGCAAATGCTTGCCTCAGTCTCTCATCTGCGGGAATTCTTTGGCAAGGAGACAGTCTTAAATTCACTTTGGGGCAATTCCTATAATTAGAGCTGCTGGTAATTAAAAAGCTGGCTCAAACTACTGTTAAATTAACCATTTCCCCCTTAAATGAAAGGTTTGGGTCAAACTGTCAGTGGTTGAGCTGTTTAATTAGTCAGTTGTTTTTATTGTAAACTGTGTAAGTTTGAAAGCCTCTTATTCCCAGGAAATTCAACTGGCTTCTTTCCCTCTGTCACTAAAGCTGGAGGAAAGGCCACCCTTTTGGTGTCACTGACAAAGACACCAAACCCCTTGTTTCAGATTAAAAATCATTCAGTTGTCACAGTTGTAAGATGTAAAGCCACAATGACGTCTCCCCTTTCCTCTGTCTGTGCCACCCCTAACTGTCCTTCAGAATTCTTGTTTACTAACAGGGGAACCAAACATGTCAACCTAGGATAAGAGTAAACAACTCTGGGCCGGGCGATGGTGGTACACACCTTTAATCCCAGCACTCCAGAGGCAGAGCCAGGAGGATCTCTGTGAGTTCGAGGCCAGCCTGGTCTACAGAGCGAGATACAGTACAGGCACCAAAACTACACAGGGTAACCATGTCTCAAAAAACCAAAAAAAAAAAAAAGAAAAAAAAGAAAAAAAGAGTAAACAACTCTGTTTTAATTATTTCTCTTTAGAAATTGGAACAAGCATTTTCAGCAGAGCTATGCAAAGCTATGCAAGCAGAGAATGGGGATGAAACTGGAATAGCACCAGCTGAGAATCTAATTACAGGATATTCTCTCTACTCAATAGACTCAAGTCCCTCAAGGACAGAGAAAATGCTAGCACCTGGCAAACAATATATGCTCAATGTATATTTAAAAAACAAAATAAAAATGGTTCGCCACATACTCTACCAAAGTGGTCTGCAAAGATTTGTTCCTGGTAGCTGCCCACATTGTTCTGTCAAAGTATCTTTTTGTCCTCCCCCAATGCTTCTTAGACCTGAATATACCATATTCCTTCTACCTTTTGCTCATGCTGTGGTCAAGAGTACTCTGAGCTCCGTTTATTTACTTCCTTTCTATATATTTACTTTGAACTACCAAGTCCAAATAAATAAGAAAAAGATAGTGACCATAAGCAGGTATTTCCTTGGACAGAGGCAGCTGAGATGGTACGCAAAGCCCATATATTAAGTAGGTAACTGAGGGCAGAAACGGGACACTGTTCCTTATTCTTCTGAACACCATTATAATGTAATTTTGAAATTGTATATAGCTTGGGTTGGCTGGAATTAGTATGTAGCAAAGGATGACCTTGAATGTTTGATCCCACTGCCTCCATCTCCCAAGTGCTGGTATTATAGGCACACACCACCACACACCATTGAACATCACTGGTTCATAAGATGCTGAGGACTGAATCCAGGGTTTTGTGTATGCTAAGCAAGCACTGTGCCAACTAAAATAAATCTCCAGCTCCAAAATGGAAGACAGCATCATCATCATAATCATCATCATCTTGTCTGCCTGGTGTGATGACACAGACCTATAATTCCAGCACATCGGAGGCTGAGGCATAAGGAGCTCTTTCCGTTTAAGGCCAGCCTGGGCTACATAAGTGAAAAAGCCAGCCTTTGTCTCAGACAAATCTTAGGGTAGAGGAGAGCTCACTAAGCATGAAATAAAATTTAGAAATCAAAGATTAATAAATTTACCTATATGAAAATGTAAAACTTCTGGTCATCAAAAAACAAAGTCATGGCACAGTTGACTGGAAAACACAGAAAGTATATGAAATAGAAAAATGCTAATTCTTCCATTAAAAGCTTTTATAGCGGCTGGAGAGATGACTCCACACTGGCTGCTCTCCAGAGGATTCAGATCCAATTCCTAGCCCCCACATGGCAGCTCACAACCATCTGTAACTCCAGTTCCAGGGAATCCAATGGCCCTCTTGGGAGTTCTTTCTCCTTTTTCCTTAACATATCAATGCTTACCAGGCTTAAAAAAAAAAAAAAGTTTGTTTAAAAAGTGCTGCAATCTTTTGAGTTTTTCTTTCTTTCTCTTTTTCTTCTGAAACAGGGTCTCGTTATGTAGCCCTGGATGACCCAGAACTCTCTATTTAGATCAGACTGGCTTCAAAGTTGGAGCAACTCTTCTGCCTCTGCCTCTCAAGTGCCGAGATAACAGGTATGTGAGATCACACCAGTCTACCCGGCTAACGCAGGACCTTTTAAATTGTCTATACTTTGTAATCTTACAAGATAATTAATAAATTCACCTCCTGACAATGTTTTTCTTGACTTATTTAGTTTTCAACTTCTTAAAAGTTGGGCCCCAGAGATCCAGTAGTGAGTTACAGTACTAACCAGGTCCTCTGCAGGAGGAGTACACATTCTTAACCATCTCTCCAGCCCCAGCACAATAATCCTGTTTTCAAGCTGGACAACAGCTCTGTCAATAGAGTGTTTGTTCTGCAAGCCGAGGACCTAAGTTCAGGTGCCTGGTGTCCACATAAAAAATGAAGCACTAGCCAGGTGGTGGTGGTGGTGGTGGTGGTGGTGGTGGTGGTGGTACATGCCTTTAATCCCAGCACTCGGGAGGCAGAGGCAGGTGGATCTCTGTGAGTTTGAGGCTAGCCTGGTCTACTTTGTTTCAGAACAGCGGAATAGCTAGAACTGTTACACAGAGAAACCCTCAAAAAAACAAAAATAAGAATAAAATAAAAATTAAAAAATAAAAAATGAAGCACTGCAGCACACTCTTGTAATCCCTGTGGTGGGGAGGGGGAAGGGAAGACAGGAGGGTCCCTGGGACTTGCTAACTAGTTCAGCTGAAACCAGTGAGCTCCAGGTGAAATGAGATACTGTCTTAAAACTGTACAAAACTTGAGGAAAACAGTTAACGCCAAACTCTGGCATACACACCTGGCACGCGTGTGTACACACACACACACACACACACACACACACACACACACACATACATACACACACACACACACATACAGAAGCTGGTATTTGGGGATCCCTAGCTCTGGGTCCAGTACTAAAGCAGTGCCTATCCACTCCTGTAACCATTCTGATTACTACCATATTTCAAGTCTCTTACATACTGTCCTGTACACTATGAGTTCATATTTGTTCTTTTCCTTATTCCTGTATCTCTGGTACTCATTAGTTACATGACTAAGAACTGTTGGGAGCACAAAGGTCCTTGTACTCACAGATAGCACCAGGGAAACCAGGAATGTTAAACATGCAGAGTTGGCTTTTCTTTTCTTTTCTGGATTTTTCCAGACAGGGTTTCTCTGTGTAGCTTTGTGCCTTTCCTGGAACTTGCTTTGTAGACCAGGCTGGCCTTGAACTCACAGAGATCTGCCTGCCTCTGCCTCCCGAGTGCTGGGATTAAAGGCGTGCACCACTACCGCCCGGAGCAGAATTGTCTTTTCAAGAGAAAAGATATATAGCCTGTTTTGCCCAGAAGACTGGCAATGGAGGTGGCTAACAGCCTAGGTGGTGACCCTTGCATTATCTGTAGGGCCTGGCCACACCAAGCTCCCGCAAGCAGGCTGGAGGTGGCTAATAGCCCAGGTAACCTCTGAGCTATGTGTATGACCGAGACCACACCAGATCTCCCTTCCAGGTCCTTAAGATAACCATGTAGAACCCATCTTCATGGAAGAAGTGCCATGTACTTTGAGAAGCATTTCAAAGTAATTATGCCCCATGTGCACATGGGATTGTGTTACACCAGGAAACTTCTTTCCAAATTGCACTGTACTTAATATGCCTAAAATAAACTGCCCAGTGTCAGACTGCAGAAGTTTGAACCAACACTGGCTACTGAGTCATGTTAAAAACAGAGTTCCTTCTTGCCTCACGTGGATCATTACTGCCAGCCCCAATGGTCACACAAACAGCTTTGAAATGTGTCATGATAGATAATGCAAACGTGTAAAGTAATTGAGTTGACACAGACTAAGCGTAGTTGAGTTAATAAAATTGAATGGACACTCATTTTGAATGAAAGACTGAAAAAGCCCTAGCCTGGTTGAGTGTGTACTTGAAAACAAGTTTGAGACAATAGCAGTTTTATAATAAGCAGAGAAGCTAGTTATTTAGAAAAAATGCATATGTTTTATCTCATTGAATTTTCAAATACCTCATTACAATTTATAGTAGAATTATTCTCATTTTTTAAATTGAGGAAACCAAGCTCCAGAGAGATAGTCAAAGGTCATAAAATGTACCAGACACAGGGTATGCCTTTAATCTTAACACCTGTAAGCCTGTCAAAGGTCATAGAATATGCCAGACATGCATGAGGCATGCCTTTAATCCTAACACCTATAAACCTGAGGGAGGAGACTCTCTAACTTTAAGGTCAACCTAGATGACACAGTAAGGCTCTGTCTCAAAATAATAAACAAGCAAGTAAGTGGGTAGTGGTGTTGCACACCTTTAATCCCAGCACTCAGGAGACAGAGGCAAGTGAATCTCTGAGTTCAAGGCCAACCTGGTCTACAGAGTGAGTTCCAGGACAGCCAGGACTACTACACAGAGAAACCTTGTCTCAAAACAAACAAAAACAAAAACAAACAAACAAACAAGTCATTAATCACTGAAGAAGGAAATGGTAGAATTGGAACCCAAACTCACTGCAGGGCTCTTGCTGTAACTACCTCATGTCCTTGTCCATGGTTCTAGTTTATGAAGGGAAGGATCTGGGCCATGCCACCCTCCTAAAAGATACATTTCACATTCTAGACAAAATTACTGCAGAGTGCTAGAGGGTCAATTCTAGAAAGTAGACCAAACCAAGAAATAATCACTTACCTGCAGAACAAATGGGATTCTCTCCCAAAATTCTGAATCTAAAAAGAGAGAGAAAGGTTTGTTGAATACAATTAGACATTCACATATATTTGCAAAATTACTATAGCCTTTATGCTCTATGTTAGGATATGCTAACATTAGATACTTCCTTACTATCTCCTTCCACAAACATTATTAAGCACCTAATATATACCAGTTAAAGTGGTCCTGAGAATGCAAACTAATACAGCATCTCTCACAAGGTCTACTTGGGAATGGTAAATATAAACACATGAGACAGCACTGATCCAGAACAAAAACGTGTACCAGAGTCGAAAGAAGTGTGACCTCTTCAATCAGGGAGTTGGAAATAGGGAAATGGAATCATTTAAACTGAGTTTTTTAAAACTAAGAACTAGAGGATGGAGAAATAGCTCAGAGGTTAAGAGTACTTGCTGCTTTTGCAAAGGACCCAGGTTTAGTTCCTAGCACCCACATAGCAGCTCCCAACCGTCTGTAACTTCAGTTCCAGGAGATCCAATGCCCTGTTCTGGCCTCTCTGGACAAGAGGTACATGGTACACATATATATGTTCAGGCAAAACACTCATATACATAGAATGTTTTTAAAAAAATTCTTTCTCTGGGGGCTGGAGAGATGGCTCAGAGGTTAAGAGCACTGACTAATCTTCCAGAGGACCTGGGATCAATCCCCAGCACCCACATGGGAGCTAACAATTGTCTCTAACTCTAGTTCCAAGAGGACTCGATGCCCTTTACAGGCTGGCAAAACACCCATAATATAAAATAAAAAATAAATAAATCTCAAAAAAAAAAATTCTTCCTCTTCTGATCCCAGGTGCTTTGGGAGCTTCAGGTTACCATGCAGACTTGGCCAAGTTCAAGAACCACACCACACACAGCCAATCCCAAAAATGGCACAGAAATGTCATCAAGAAACCCGAGTCACAGCTGGGGGAGGGCGGGTGGACGGCGGGTGGCGCATGCCTTTAATCCCAGCACTTGGGAGGCAGAGGCAGGTGGATCTCTGAGTTTAAGGCCAGCCTGGTCCACAGAGCTAGTTCCAGGACAGCCAGGGCTATACAAGAGAGAGAAAGAGAGAGAGAGAGAGAGAGAAGGAGGGAGGGAGAAAGGGAGGGAAGGAGGGAGGGAGGGAGAAAGGAAGGAAGGAAGGAAGGAAGGAAGGAAGGAAGGAAGGAAGGAAGGAAGGA
>CABHPH010132091.1:0-80995 GCA_902168325.1 Peromyscus nudipes | reverse complement strand
ATACAGCTGACCTTTGGTGATTTGGCCTGCTTTCTATATGGTCTTGTAGAAAGAAAGGATAGTTGAAGTGGAGGACACAATGGAGGTCAGGAAGATTTCTAAGAGGAAGAGGTAACCTTTGAAAAATTCGGACGACTTCTTGGAAAACGAAAGGACGCACTCTTCAAGAGGGCGTGAGAGAAACACAATGCTCTTGTGAGGTGATAGACAAGCTTCTGGGGCAGGGTATTCTAAAATAAACCGCTAAAGCTAAGCCTGGCCAGCCATGGTGGCCCATGCCTTTATAATTACAGCATTGGGGCAGGTATATCTCTGAGTTCGAGGTCAGCCTGGAGTACCTAGCAAGTTCCAGGATGGCCAGGGCTACTTACTGAAACCCAGCCCCAAATAAATATAAAGCTAACCCTACTGCATGAAATCAGAGCAGAACTGAAGGACCTTAACCAGCTCCTAAGAGTATTCTAGGGGTGTTTTTGAGAAGCATTCAATTTCCATTCAAAATTTATATTTAGGGCTGGAGCAATGGCTCAGCGGTTAAGAGCACATACTGCTCTTGTGAAGCACCTAGGTTGGGTTCCAAGCGTCCTTATGGTGGCTCACAACCGTCAAAGCACTAATACACTTGAAATTAAATCTTTAAGCCAGGTGTGGTGACTCATGCCTTGAATCCCAGCACTAGGGAGGCAGAGGCAGGTGGATCTCTGTGATTTCAAGGCCAATCTGGTCTACAGAGTGAGTTCCCAGACAGCCAGGGCTATGTAGAGACCTAGTCCCAAAACAACAAACTCACTCTCTCTCTCTCTCTCTCTCTCTCTCTCTCTCTCTCTCTCTCTCTCTCTCTCTCTCTCCCTCTCTCTCCCTCTCTCTCTCTCTCTCTCTCTCTCTTCCTCTGTCTCTTCTGTCTCTGTCTCTCTCTCCCCTCTCCACCACCACCCCCATGTCTTAGAAACAGTAGGCTAAACCACTTAGAGATTTTGGCAAGGGGATGATCTTTAATGGTGGAGACAAGGTGATAAGGCAGACTGGGGGCTGTTTTGGGTTCAATTATGGCCTTCCTAAAAGGCCAAAGGGAATAGTTACTTTCTTTAGTGGGAAATGAAAGATGAGAACCTCTTAGAACTGAGAAGGAAAGGGAAGGGAAGGGTAGATCCTCACAGCTGAAAGATGCTGCAAGCGGCAGCGTCATTGTGCAGCCTGGAATTCTTTCCGGGTTCCCTAGTTTCTGGCCATTGGGTAGAAAAACTGTATGAGAAGAATGAGGAATTTTGTCTGGGGTTTCAGTTGTTGCTCAGGCACATTTTGACTTGCTATGTTGGGCCATGTCTAATCTTACCAGGTCCTCCGTTTTCTACCCATTGGGAAACTGTCGGTGAGTGACGCAAAGATTCCCCACCTCTGTAGAGTTAATTCTAATGGAGGGCATGCAAATAAACCTAATAGCAGACATCTGTGTGTTGTGAATTATAAGGTGACCTAGATGGAGAAGGTAACCATCTAAATGGAGGCTTGAAAGCTGTGGCACCAAGCACAGTTGTCAGGACAGGCCCCGTTGGGAAGAGGAAGTTTGATCAAAAGTATAAACGGCAAGAGTGTCCTGGGGAGGATTCCAGTGTGTGAGGATCGATAAGCACCATTCTCAAGCCAGGAACATCAAAAAGGCTTCTGTTGGTGGGTCCTGTGACCAGGGAGGATGAGGAAATTGTGATTCAGGTGAACCTATGAGGTTTTGTATATACTATATAGGGCTCTTACTGTAAGTTAAATGGACCAGCACAGGGTTTTGAACAGAAAAGAAACAAGGAACACTTTAGATTTGAAAGGATAATTCTATGTCAATAAGTAGTCACCAAAACACCAATGTTAGCAGCAGGAAGCTCATATGGGAAATTCTGTCTGACTCTGTGTAAGAGATGATGGGGACTTACACCAGAGAAACAAGGGAGGCCACAGGAAGAGACCAAATTCTGGGTAGATTTTACAAATAGAGCCAACAGAATTTCCTGATATGATGATACATTTTTATTCACATCGAATGAGGAGTGAAAGAGAAATGAATCAGGTGAGATTGAGTTTTGGCCTGTGCAGCTGAGAGGTAGAGCAAGAGAGATTGGAGATTACAGCACATCCAGGCAGAAGGTAAGATCTGTAGGTGGCTATCTGACATGTTTCAGAGATTCTGGAACCTTTAAATGAAGGGACCCAGCTGGAAGAGGTAGTAGGTCCTTGAGGATACTCTGCCCCCTAGCCCCCTTCATGTCTTTCTCTGATTTGCATCCACACTGAGCAGAAGCTCCTCCACCACATGTTCCCACCACCACGTCATTTGGTCCAAGACATCATGAACTGAACCCTCTGAAACCGTGAGTCAAATTAAATCCTTTCTTAAACTGTTTATGTCAAGTGTTTGGCCACAGCAATGAAAAGTAACTAATATAGCCTTCCTTCTTCCCAAATCTTTCCCACACCCCAGCCCTAGGCAACTACTAACCAAATCGTAACATGATACATGGATACTTTCATTCAGGATGACATTCGCAAGATCCCTTCGTGTGGTGATATTTGTGTGAGATTTATTAGTATGAGATCTCTCCATTTTTTTTTTTTTATGTAGGCCTCATTGTGTCCCATCTGTTTGGGTGTGCTGTGTATTTATTTTCATTCAATTCTAGGAAGCCTTTAATTTCTTTCTTGACCCACTTTTCATTCATTAGTAATTTGTTCAGTTGTGAGCTTTCTTTAATTTTTGTTATTGATGATATCCAGCTTTAATCCATGGCTGTCAGATAGGATGCACAGTGTTATTTCAGTTTTCTAGTATCTGTTGAAACTTGCTTTGTGTCCAAATATGTGGTCAGTTTTGGAGAAAGTTCCTTGAGCTGATGAGAAAAAGGTACTGTTACTGAGCATAGCTCTGCTTGTTGCCCTCGAGGTCACCACATCCCTCATAATCTATGAGTTGTATGAAAACTCTCAGGGGGCAGTGGTACTTACAATAATAGTGATTGACTTTTCAAGCATTGCTGCTGGAGCAGATTAATGATTCAACCACTACCCTTAGAAAGAATTTAGACATGTAGATTATTAGTAAAGTTAGGTTAAGATATTTTTGTTAATGGCTTTGATGTAGAAAATTTTGAGGAATAATCTCAAGTTTAGAAAGGCACACTTTTATGTTGGGAGCTGTGTGGCCTAGTTTCGGACCAGTACAGAGTACTTGTCCAAAAGATCTGCAGATGAGACAAAGACCATGGGGACAGTCTTACTTGGCAAGGACCAGTGACTTCGGGACAGTGCAGAATACTGCTGGAACCATGTGGCCTGCACCCTCTCTTTTCTCTCATAGTATTGATGATTCCCTTGGCGATTTTTAGTGTCACATTGTCAGTCATGCATCAGAAAGATGTGATCATTCCCAGAAACCCCATTTTTTTCTCAAATATTTTCCTCTAAAATACTTTGGGAGCTGATGCTTCTCAGATTTCTTGTCTGGAGAAACCAGCTGTCACTCCAGACCCTGAGAGCTGTTCTGATTCACTGCTGACAGGATTGGAGGCAGATCCCCGCCCCCCATTTCTGTTAATATGTTTTGTTAAGTTTTGAAGAATATTGTTGTTCTTTAAAATGTGTGCCTATGTTATCACCTTTTAGTTTTGTAAAGACAGGCTGTACCTGGCTCGATATTTATCTAAGCTAGCAAAATGATGTATTGTTTTGGTTTAAAGATGTTTTGATGTAAAAGTTGGGAAAAAACATATTAGATGTATTTGTTTTTCCAGAGGTTAAGGTTGAAGGATGGGAAAAACATGTTTGTTAATATGGAAAAACGTGTTTGTTAATATGGAAAAACGTGCTTGTTTTTGAAGTATAAATAAAGATGGCTCAAGCTATTCGTGGCTGTCAACTTGTGTGAAATTCATCTGGTGGTTGACAGTTCATTTCTTCCCACCGATGCCCCTTCTCCATCTCAAGACCTGAACCTGGGCTGCAGCAGGACCGTGGCACTTTTAATAGTTGAGCAAGGAACTCGTTGAGGTCAAAGAACAAGATCAATGGCAGCCTGGCTGTTACTAGCTGACGTACATGCTAAAGATGGGTTGGTGACCAAAGGCCATGATTCATTTCTTGTACCCAGTTTTGCTCCTGGCTTCCTGATATGATTTAATAAAAAAAATTGTTGATTAGTAGGTATGTACTTTGAGGACTTAAAGTATAAATGACTGATTGTTTTATATATATAAAAGTTTAGATTTATGATTCTTTTAAGATCTTTTGTTAGATTACTTTTTGTGATAAATAACAAAATAATTGATCCTTCTTTTTAACCACAAACAGCTGTCTGATAGTAAAAAAATAAACTGGCTGAAATAAACTTGGCTTGCTTAAAACTTTGTTAATCCATTATAAAAGAATCATTGCAGCTAGGTGGTGGTGGCACATATCTTTAATCTCAGCACTCAGGAGGCTGAGGCAGGTGAATCTCTGAGTTTGAGGCCAGTCTGGTCTATAGAGTGAGTTCCAGGACAGCCAGGGCTGTTACACAGAGAAATCCTGTCTCTCCCGCCCCTCCCAAAAAAGAATCATTGCTTTGGGGTGAAGATGTTATGGTGGGAAAATTAGTACAATTAAAATGTTTAACTTGTGGGCTTCTAAGGAAAACATGTAAGTTGAGATCATAATGTGATTTCTTTGTTTATAAAGATCTTAATTTATTTTTGGAAAATATGTAACTTGTGCTTGTGAGGTAATCTTTTCTTGCATAGAAATTTTTTCTTAGGAGAAATAAGAGAAGAAGGAAAACATCTGGGAAGAGATTGAAGGAGAAAAACTGGAAAGAAAAAGAAGAAAGACAACAGGGTAGAAGAACAGAACAGAGTAGGAGCAAACAGAGGGAAAAAAAATGAAGAATGAAGCTTTGCCCCTCAGATAAAGTTCCCGTGTGTGTCTGTGTGTCTGTCCAGTAATTCGTCAATTCCACACCTCCTCTTCAGTACCTGACCTGCTGTGGCCTGGGTCCCTCTGCAATTTATTCATTGTGTTTTCTTGGGTGTTGTTAACCTCTTTAGATTGGAGTTTTCTTTCTAGTGCCTTCTGTGTAGCTGGATTTGTAGATAGACATTGATTAAACTTGCTTATATCATGGAATGTCTTATTTTCTCCATATACTGTGATTGGGTATAGTATTGGGCAAACTTTGCTGGGCATAGTAGCCTGGGCTGACATCTGTGGTGTTCTAGAGTCTGTAGAACATCTGTTCAGGCCCTCCTGGTTTTTTGGGTCTCCATTGAGAAGTCAGGTGTTATTATAATAGATCTGCCTTTATATGTTACTTGGTCTTTTCCCCTTGTAGCTTTTAATACTCTTCCTTTTTTTTGTTTGTACATTTAGTGTTTTGATTATTATATGCTGAGAGGACTTTCTTTTCCAGTCCAGTCTATTTGGTATTCTTGTATGCTTCTTGAACTTTGGTGGGCATCTTATTAAGTAAGGGAAATTTTCTTCTATGCTTTTGTTAAAAATATTTTCTGTGCCTTTGACCTGGGTATCTTCTCCTTCCTGTATTCTTATTTGAATGAAAAAAATGAGGATATGATGCTCCCAGGTATGGTTGGCAGAGAAGGTTTACTGTAGATATGAAAGAGAAAACAGCTAGAGGCATCTGGAAGGGTCCAGACTAAACAGGGCCAGCAGACTGAATCAGGCCACGAGAAGAGAGAGAAGAAGGAGAGTGAGAGAGGAAGAGAAGAGAGAGGAGGGAGTGGGGCTAAGAGAAGAGCCAGGGACCAAGTGTCCAAGAGTGAGCCAAGAGACCAAGAGGAGAACCAAGAGGCCAGGAGAGCATGTAGCCAAAGTGGCTGTTATATAAAGAAAAGAGAAACTAGGGGAAGGGAAGCAAAGCTCAGGGGCTGGAGAGGTTTAGGATAGGGGGCAGGGTATGCTAGCCAGGGTGACTCTGTAACAGGTACTTGCAATATTGAGAGATGCTGGGAGAACCTGGTGGCCAGCGTCCACTTTGATACGTTAAATAGGCACCTCAGTTAGCTGTTTGTCCTGGGTTTCTTTGAGACTTAAAACTATTATTCTTAGATTTGGTCTTTTCGTAGTGTTGCTTATTTCCTGGATGTTTTGTGCCAGGAGTTTTTAGATTTAACATTTTCTTTGACTGAGGTATCTATTTTCTCAATTATATCTTTAATGAGTTTCCCTTTCAGATTCCTAAATTTTTCTTTTCTTTTTTTTTTTTTCCAAGACAGGGTCTCACTATGTAGATCTGGTTGTCCTGGAACTCACTCAGTAGACCAGGCAGGCTGGTATGGTGATAGTTTATTTGTGCTGTAACAAATAAAGCTTGCCTGGAGATGAGAGGAAGAAGCCTGCCACTTAGTATAGTGGTCAGGCAGTGGTGGCACACACCTTTAATCCTAGCATTTGGGAGGCAGAGATTCATTTGGATCTCTGTAAGTTCAAGGCCACACTGGGAACAGAGCCAGACGTGGTGGCCCACACCTCTATAATCCCAGTACTAGTTAACCATAGAGGGCTGGAGGTCTGTACATACAGACAGGAAGTGATAGAGCTGGGCAGAAAGAGGAACTGATATAGCTGGGTGGAGAGAGGAAGTAAGATGGCAGGGCACAGAAAGGTATGTAGACTTGAGTATACAGGAAGTAGCCCTCTCTTGGGCTGAGGATTTCCTAGTGGTAAGAATGTGGCTGGCTTCTTTCTGTTTCTCTGATCTTTCAGCATTCACCCCAATATCTGGCTCTGGGGTTTTTTTTGTTGTTGTTGTTTTGTTTTGTTTTTGTTTTTGTTTTTTATTAATAAGACTGTTTAGCAATTTTTGTCACAGGTTGGCTTCAAACTCACAGAGATCTGCCTGCCTCTGTCTCCTGAGGGCTGGGAGTAAAGGCATACACTGCTAAACCCAGCCTCAAATTCCTAATTTTTTCATCTCTAAATTTCCCACAGTTTGGGTTTTCTTTATTCTGTTTCCACTTTAAGGTCTTGAAGTGTTTTATTCATTTCCTTTCGCTGTTTTGTTTGTGTTTTCATAGATTTCTTTAAGGGATTTTATTCATTTCCTCTTGAAGGACATCTATCTTATTCATAAAGGCTGTTTTAAGGTCTTTGCCTTGTGCTTCAGCTATTTTGCAATATTCAAGGCCTCTGTGGTAGGATTGCTGGGCTCTAGTGGAGACATACCGTCCTAGTTGTTATTTTTTAATTTTTTATGCTGGCATCTAGGCATCTGAGTGGGGGAAGATTGCAATTTCTAGGTGCTGATATCTTGTCTTGTCTTTGTTGGTGAGCGTTTTGTTTCTTGGTTTCTGTTGCCTTCTCTGGTTCTTAGGAGAGTGTGGTGGCTGTGTGTTGTCTGGTAGAAAATTCTTTCTGGATCCTGAACGGAGTGGCCACTGGGGGATTCAGGTTGAATATGTTTCAAGGTATTGGGAGGTGACACTGAGGACTGGGGATGGACTGGGGGAGGGGGTGTGACTGAGTGGGTCCACAGGAGGCAGGAAAGTAGTGTGTTCCACTAGGATCTGCTTAGTGCCCAAGGAAGGGAGAGACAGCAGCAGGTGGTCTGCTACAGAGCTGAGGGAGAGTGAAGATCTGTAATTAACCTACCTGCCTCCCTTGGTAAGATCGTTTTTAACTATTTTAAGAACTACCAGGATGATTTCCATAAGAATCAAACCCCTTTACACTTTCTATCAGTAAAACAATTCCAGTTTCTCTAGTGAGCAATCATGTTAGGCATCTTTTCACATAGTTAGGGAAATGTCTTTTCAGATCTTGCCGCCTTTTAAGTTAGATTATGTCAGGTTGTTTTGTTTTGTTTTGTTTTGTTTTGAGACAAGGCATCTTGTATTCCAGGCTGATCTTGTAGCCAAGGGTGATCTTGAACTTCTTATCGTGATCCTGGAAGAGCTTGGGTACTCATGTCCAATTTATATGATGCTGGGGGTCAAACCTAGGGCTCTGTGCATGCTAGGTAAGCAGTGGAGTTATATCTCTAGTCCTCAAGGTTATGTTTCTTTTGTTATTGATTGTAAGAATTTTTACATGTTCTGAATACAAATTCCTTTTCAAAAATACAATTTTCAGATATCTTCCTGCATTTTGTGGGTTGCCTTATCACTTGCTTAGTTGGATCATTTCAAGTTTCAGTAAACCTTGACTCATCCTTCTCTTAGGTCCTTCGCTAACATCCAGTTAGTCACAGATTGGCTGGTTCTCCTTTAAAGTGTCTGAAGTATACCCTCACCACCACCACCACCACTCTGTAAACCTTGCTATTTCTCACCTGAGGTAACGTGGCCTCTGGCTCCTATTTTCTATCCCTGACCCCCACATCCACACAGCTACTTCAGTTCCTTCCAGAAGGGTATACAGAACCACATCCTAGCAGGTCAAATCTCTGCTAGCCCTTATATTGTTCCAAAAGTAATAATATCTAGGATTTTTTTCAAAGCTTTAAATTCCACACCCACAGTCTGGGTCCAGAAGGAGTCTCTCCTGGAAGTCAGCAGATCTGTTTCTAATAACCTCCCAGACCCCAGGGTATTCTTCTCAAATAGGTTGGCCTAGGATAATAGTTCTGAACTAAGGATGATTACGTCCCCATGAAACATTTGGCTATATATAGAAATAGTTTGAGTTGGTTGGGGAAGGAAGAGTTCTGTCACCGAATGTCAGAGGGAGGCTGCAGAACATCCCACAATGCATTGGGCAACCGTCCCACCCACCTCCAAAAAGGAATTACTAGCCCCACATTTCAGTCCTGTCCAATTGAGAAAGCTTGACCTAGAAGATAGGTACAAACTTCTGCATTGGAACTCTGCCATTTAGGCTTCAACACAATCCAATGTCTACTGTTTTGCAAGAACACTCTAAACCTCACCGCTTAAAACAAGAATTAAACCTATCTGTGGTGTAGGCCTACAATTCCAGCATGCAGGAAATGGAGACAGGGGGTTTTGAGGCCAGTCTAAGTTACCTAGGTAGACCCTGTCTCAAACAAAACAAAATAAACAAACCTCTATTTATTATATTTCATGATGCTATGGGTGGATGGGGCACTTCTGGTGCTTGTTTTGCCTAGGTTCTGTAGAGCTTTGATTGCTGTCCATCTGGTCTCTTCCCCTGTGATTTCTCCCGGCCTGGAGCCTTAGGGATACAGGGACATGGGCTTGGTCTGTGTTGGAAGTCATTTCATGATAGTTCTGCTGCATTCTGCAGATCAAATGCACAAGACTGACCCAGATTCAAGAGGCAGGGAGATGAACTCCTTCTTTTTAAGCCAGGACTTACAGAATTGTGGACATGTTAATCTGCTCCTGCTCATTTGCAGGTCTATTCATCACCCAAGGTCACGGCCATTGTTAATGTAAATGAAGCCCGACAGGGAGGAGTGTGGCCAGATCACAGTCTCAGGCTGTGCTGTCCTTGAGAAAAGCTTCCTCTGGTGCTTTCTGCCACAGGTCTCAAATTTTCTGGACTCAGGATCCCCTCATGTTCTTAAACATTATTTAGAACTGAAAAAACAAAACAACCACTTTGTATGGCTATCTCTCAATTCTACTTTAAATATTAATTAATTAATTTAAAAGTAACAATAGCCTATTTAAAGTTCACATAAGAAACATTTTTAAATGAGAAATAACTATGATTTTGCTGGACTGTGTTAAGAAGAGGAATGGCATTATGTTATATTGTTTATACCTCTCTTCTATATTCAGTTTAACACATGACAGCCTGGTTCTTATATTAATTATTAATTCATTAACTTGGAGCTGCCATCTCTGTTTGCTGCCCAGTCTGGTCTGGAACTCCTGGGCTTTAGTGGCCATCCTGCTTCTCTCTAGCCAGCACTTCCTGGTGTACTTTTCTTAAGGCATCACACAGCATATAGCCTTCGGGAATCACCACTAAATAGCCGGAGATGGAAAGATGGAAAAGACAAAGTATGATTTGGTATTATAATGAAAATGACTGTGAACGTTCTTATTTTTAATAGATTTCTCTGGGGTTGAAGAGATGGCTCCACCGTTAAGAGCCATCCTGTTGCTTTTGCAGAGGGCCCTGATTTGATTCCCAGCATCTACATGGCAGCTCACAACTGTCCAAAATTCCAGTTCCAGGGCATCTAATGCCCTCTTCTGACCTCTGAGGATACCAGGCATGCACATGGTGCACAGCCATACATAGGAGCAAAATACTTACACAAAATAAATAATCTTAAAAAGAAAATAAGGCCGGGCGGTGGTGGCGCATGCCTTTAATCCCAGCACTCGGGAGGCAGAGACAGGCGGATCTTTGTGAGTTCGAGGCCAGGCTGTGCTACCAAGTGAATTCCAGGAGAGGCGCAAAGCTACACAGAGAAACCCTGTCTCGAAAAACCAAAAAAAGAAAAGAAAAGAAATCAGACTTCAGCCCCAGTTAACCTGTAACAGCTGATCCTCATGCTTCTGCCTCCCAGGTTTTGCAATTAAGCATGAATCACCACACCCAGCTAATTTTGATCTTTCAAAGACCCACCTCCCCCAGGTATTCAGAGCTCACACTTTGAGGGCCACTGTTTTCAATTGCTGCCATGTTGACAAAGTGCTTTGAAATAGTTGAAGGGTAATTAATATGCTCGAATTAGATGCTTATACTTACCCTTTGCTACTCATCGTATTCTAGATGGTGCTCCTTTTTATGACTCCTTTGCATGTCATTATTCTTACTAAACTCCTGTGCTCCCCTCTAAACCCAGGTTAAATACATGCTCCTTGGTGAAGACTTTCTTGACTTTTATGGACAAAGTTAAAGCTCCTCACCTGTTTGCACACATTGTATCTTTATTTGTCTTTCTTTTTTGTCATTATGTCGATCATAGATAGTAATGGTTTTCATTGTGGCATTTGCATACATGCATGTAGTATATTTCAGTCATAATCACCCTCTCCCATTACCCTCTGTTATCTCCCTTCCACTCTTACTGATTTCCTTCCGTATTCACCAACCAGCCCCCTTGCTACTCTCAGGCCAGTTCTTTCTTTGTTCCTGTAATCTAATGAGCTTCATTAGGGTTGGTTACAGAAGCATGGGCACCTTACCAGTGGCTATGCCCTAGAAGAAAAGGCCCAAGACTTGGGGCCAGGGCTGGAGAGATGGCTCAGAGGTTAAGAGCACTGACTGCTCTTCCAGAGGTCCTGAGTTCAATTCCCAGCAACCACATGGTGGCTCACAACCATCTGTAATTAGATCTGGTGCCCTCTTCCGGCATGCAGTCATACATGTTGTATACATAATAAATAAATAATCTTTAAAAAGAAAAAAAAAAGACTTGGGGCCGGTCAAAGGCCTCAGTGGGAAGAAGTGCTCCTACTGTTCCAGGTTGGTGACATGAATTCAATCCCTGGAGCCCACATAAAGGTGGAGGAAGAGAAACAACTTCACAGAGTTGTGCTCTGATCTGATCTCCATGTGTGCACAGTGACACGTGTGCCCACACCAATCTAGTACCTGCACTCACACACAATAATAATAAAATATAATAAAATTTCCAATAAAAGTCTTTCCCTCTACCATCAATTCTCAATGATGTAAAAACCCTCAGGTAGAGCTGTGGCCCTGTGAGCCCCTCCCCACGCCACGACAGGATGCTGACAGGCCAGTTCGTGTCCAGGTGGTCACAGCTGTGAGTTTTAAAGAGTACCACAGCCATGTTGAACTGAGAAGCCTTCCACCATGCTTCTCCTTTTCCTCCAGTTCTTTCCTTCACTCACACCTCCTTTCAAGGTATTCCCTGATCCTTGGAGGGGGTGTATATTAATTACTTTTTCGTTAATGTCTGGTGATAAAACACCACATCCAAAGGCAACTTATGGAATCACGAGTTTGTTTTGGCTTCCATTTCTAGGGGGAGAGTCCATAAGAACAGCAGAGGCATGGCAGCAAGCAGCAGACAGGACAGCAGGCACAGGAAGCTGAGAGATCACATCCTCCACAGAAAACACAAAACAGGGAGATGGAACAGGAAGTGGGATGAAGCTAAAAGCTCTCAAAAGCCCATCGCCCATAACTCCACCAACTAGGGAACACATGTTAATTACCTGAGCCTATCTATGGTGAACATTTCTCATTAAAATCACCACAAGGTAATTTAGATTTCCCATTTTTGGCCGAGCCTTCAACAGTCACTTATTATTGTCACTTTGATCACTTATAAGTCTGTGCAGTTACCACTGACACTGCTAAAAGAAGCTTCTCTGACCAAAGAGGACAGCAGCACCACCCTAAGGACATAAACGCAGTTATCTAGAAGGCAAGTTGATGGGTACCAATAATGAGAGGAGAAAGGAGAGTGGGAAGAGACACCGAAATGCCGTCCTAGGAGCAACATGTAATTTAAGATGAGAGAGCTAGCTAGCAAGAAGCCTGCCATTGGGCATACAGTTGGTAATTAATATACGCCTCTGAGTGATTATTTTATTATTTATTTATTTTTCAGAGCTGAGGACCGGACCCAGGGCCTTGTGCTTGCTAGGCAAGCGCTCTACCACTGAACTAAATCCCCAACCCTGAGTGATTATTTTATAAGCGGCTATGGGACCGTGGGGCTGGGTGGGACTGGAGAAACTTCTGCTACCGTTCTTAGTACCTCTCCACCATCACCATCCATTGATCTTCTGTATTTTATGTGAACATTTGATCTTTTTATGTCCCTAGGTTAACTTCAGAAAAATGTTTGGAAAGCAAGAAATGATGCCATGTGCCTGTTATCTGAGCACTTGGGAGACAGAGGCAGAAAGGTCAGGAGAAGCTATGTGGCAAGTTCGAGGCCAGCCTGGGCTATCCGGGACCCTATGTTGTTCCTCTCAGAAAAAAAAAAAAGAAACAAATGAAAACCTAAAAAAATAAACAAAGAATAATTTCGAGTTTTCTAATTGAAATTGCATTTGCTGAGAACAAATCAGGGAACAGGGAGGAATGTTGCATCGCCACAGAATGTGAATGACCTGTTAAGCATTCCTCTGTTGCTGGGTGGTGGTGGCGCACACCTTTAATCCCAGCACTCGGGAGGCAGAGGCAGGTGGATTTCTGTGAGTTCAAGGCCAGCCTGGTCTACAGAGTGAGTTTCAGGACAACCAGGGCTACACAGAGAAACCCTGTCTTGAAAAACAAAACAATTATAATTCTTCTGTCAGCTAGGTATGATGGCACACACCTGTAATCCCAGCATCCAGGAGGCTGAGGCAGGAGGATTATGAATTAGAAATCTGAGTGGGCTACATACATAGTAGCCTCAACAAAAGAAGAAATCTGCTCTTTTTCTCAGAAGTTATTTAGATTTTTTAAATAAAACATTTCTCAAGCATTTTTCTTGCCTTGATAATAATTCAGTGAAATATTAAAGAGAACAATTTGTGAACATTATATTTCTTATTAATAATTCACTTACATTATACTTAATTTGCTTTGTTTTAGTACTAGGGTTTAAGTAGAACTTTATACTTGTTAGGCAAACACTGCCACTGAGCTACATCTGGAACCCTCTTTTAGAAATAATGTATTATTGTTACGTATACCACTGTATACAAGTGGAAGTCAGAGGACAATTTTATGGGGTTGTTTTTCTCCTTCCACTTTGTGTGGGTTAATGTGATTGGACTCAGATCATCACCCTTGCACAACAAGCACCTGTATCCACTGAGATATCTTGCTGGCCTGTTACTTATTTTGCGACGCTCTTACCCTGCGAGGAAATGTCATGAAACACGACAGAATCTGCTAATAAGAGTTTTATTAAGATGAAAGAGACAGAGAGTGCCCACGCCTGTGGAAGATATGTGTGTAGAGAAGGAGGAGGAGGAGGAGGAGGAGGAGGCAGCTGGGAATATGGCACCGGCTTATAAAGGCTGGGCGTGCACAGGTCGACCTAACTCCACGCATGTGCATAGATCACATGGCTGTGTTGCGCACTCTTACACAACCATGCAGTCACGGATCCTGGTCACTCGAGACGCCTTGACCCGGAAATGGCTGTCTTGACCTGGAACTGACTAGGTGGAAGTTTCCAGATCTGCCGGGCATGTGCAAACACGCCCAACCGTGTTGTGAACCCATCATTGCCCCTTTTTAATTTGGGGGTGGTTAGGGAGGCATTTGAGAATACTTGCAGGAATATCCATGGTCTGGCACAGGCACCCATAGATAATTTTAAAAATTAGTGTGTTTATTATTTTTATCTTTCCCAGTACATCTACAGTCACCTTAATACTTACTTTGTTCCCTAATTTGTTTCCAGCCAACTAAACTTGGTTTCCAAAATGATTCTTGATAAGTTTGTCAATCTCTATTTGATTTGGGTCTGGTCAGAAGTTTTACTCCATACTTTTGTTTGTAGTTTGCTGTGTTTTTCTGTTTGGTTGGTTTAGGATTTTGGGGTCAGAGTTTCATGTAGCCAAAGTTGGCCATAAACTTGTCATCCTCCTGCCTCCAACTCCCGAGTGCCTAGATGATGGGTGTGCACCACCACACCCAGCTTCACTCTGTGTTTATCAGAGTTTTTGTTGTTGTTAAGACAGAGTCTTCTTATACCAGGCTGGCTTTGAACTTATGATCCTCTTGCCTCGGCTGTTAGCATTTAGGCATCTGTACTGGCCTGCCGTTAGGGTCCTGACAGGATATACCTCAGCTGTAGCCACTAAGACCACCTCCTGTGCGCATTTGCTACGTTTCCTTATAAAAGGCGGGCCTTGTCCCCCTCCTGTCTCTTTCTCTTCACTCTTGTCCCCAGGGGCCAGTCTCTGTCCCCTTCTCTGCCCTCCCCTCAATACACCTCCTACATGGGGCCTGTTGTATAGTGTGACTCCTTCGTGCTGTCTTTAAAATACAACATCAGTCTTCCTAGTGTTATGATTGTAGTTATGTCCCACCTCACCTGGCTATCAATTTTGGTAATTTGGATATTTATTAAAACATTACTAGTATCACTGAGATATCATAGAGTAAGACAGGGGTCTAACCTCCATTCTTTGGCATGGTTAGCTTTTTTAAAAAAAATGTGTATGTTAATATAGTTTTGTGTTCTCAGCACTCCAGGCCTAGTGTGAGTTGTCTCTGAACACTAAGATTTGAACGTCTGCTAAGAATTTGGCTCCAAGCTGGGCGGTGGTGTCATGCACCTTTAATCCTAGCACTCTGGAGGCAGAGGCAGAGGCAGGTGGATCTCTGTGAGTTCGAGGCCAGCCTGGTCTACAGAGCGAGTTCCAGGACAGGCTCCAAAGCTACACAGAGAAACCCTGTCTCAAAAAACCAAAAAAAAAAAAAAAAAAAAAAAAAAAAAATTGGCTTCAAACCCAACAGATAAGGCAAGAATCACAGGTAAAATTTTACATCTAGTTTAGAAATTCCCAGATTCCCTAGAGCTTGTCTGTGCACTTTGGACCCATATCTTTGGACTCTGTAACTAGGAAGTAGAGTGGCTCCTAGCCTTGTCATATATTTTTGTTTCCTGAGATAAGGTGTTTCTGTGTAGCCCGGGTTGGCCTTGAAGTTGTGGCAATCCTCTTGCCTCAGCCTCTAGGGCAGTGGTTCTCAACTTTCCTGATGCTGTGACCCTTTAATACAGTTAGTTCCTCATGTTGTAGTGACCCTACCATAAAATTATTTACATTGCTACTTCATAACTGTAATTTTACTACTGTTATGAATTGTACTGTAAATATCTGTTTTCCGATGGTCTAAGGCAATCCCTTTGGAGTGGTCGTTTGGATACCCCAAAGGTGTTGCGACCCACAACTCCTCTAGAGTGGAGTTTATAAGTATGCATCACCGTGCCTGGCTTAATGTATCATGTTTGAATACACCAATATATCTGAAGCCAGCATGTGTCAACTGAAAGAGAGGGTTGTAACCAATTCAGTATCATCTCAGGGTGGGAAGGGTCAGTGCTAGACTGACCTTTATATGTGCTAGACTACCTAGCAAGCTGTCCTGTTAAGAGTGTCCAGCTGGCCAGTGGTGGCGCAGGCCTTTAATCCTAGCACTTGGGAGGCAGAGGCAGGAGGATATCTGTGAGTTTGAGGCCAGCATAGTCTACAGAACAAGTTCCAGGCTAGCCAAGGCTACACAGAGAAACTATGTCTCAACCAAAAAGAAATAGAGTGTTAGTCCAGTTTTCATTTTCTCAGGCTCTCCTGGTTATTAAATGCCTAATTTATTTAACAGACTTTTATTGTTGTGAGTTAATCTGATTGGGTCATGTCCTAGTCTTAGTTATATTTCTCATTTTTAATTTATAAATTAGAACTTGGATTTATACATCAGTTTTATGAACTTGGCTTAAATGAGTCTGCTGCTGAGAAATGGATCTAATAACAAGGCCAGTAGTCTGATGTATTTACATAAGAGCAGGAAATTCTGCTCCATGGAGCCTCTAGAGGCATTATGTAGTCCCTATCCAGGTCCAGCCAAGGGTCAGGTTAATCATCCTCAACCCAACATGGCCCTCCTCTACCCGTGCAAGCGTGTTCTCCACTCCAGGTGTGACCATTCCCAGTCTTGATCTGGGTTTAGTGATGACCACTTTCTGTTATCTCCTTGTGTTTATTGATCTGCTCTACTCTCTTATATCTTCCGATTGACTTTTGTACTACTTAATCTTACTTTCTTCTTAAAAGTTTCACCAGACTCTACCCCCCTACCCCCACCACCTCCCCGTGTTTTGAGGACAGGGTCTCACTAGGTAGCATTTGCTGGCCTGGAGCTTGTGCAGACCAAGGTGGCCTTGAACTCATAGAGATCTACCTGCCTTGGCCCTCCTAGTGCTAGGATTAAAGGTGTGTCCCACTGATTGCTTCTCTTGAGATGGTGAAAGTTTTTCCTACAGCCTCATCTCTAAAGCCTTTCAGAGGGTGAATGTGTCTCTTCTGTGTGAAGACCCCAGGCTACTACTTTGACTTTCCTGGTGGCTTTTTCCCTTCCTTTACTAACTTCCTGTCATCTGTAGTTTCAGAATTGTATTTCTTCTAGCATGTACCTTCCTAAGTCAAATCTCACTGGACAGAAACCTTCAAAATACCTAGCACCATGTGCCTCATAAAGATAGTTGCAGACAGTAGAGGTGACCTGAGGTGTTGTCATCTCTGTAGCACTCAACTGCATGAAGAACAGAGAAGCCATTTGGCTTGCCTACCTTCCAGGTGATTCTAGATCTCATCAAGATGACAATTAAAACTAACCATCACACTAGGTGAACCATTTTCCCAGATAAAAGTGTGCTTTGCTACTGAATTAAAACATAGTCCAGAGTATAGGAGGCTCTTGTGATTTTTACTTGTTTGTTTGCTCATTTCTTATTTTTTTAGTTTTTTTTTTTGGTTTTTTGAGACAGGGTTTCTTGTGTAGCAGTCCTGGCTGCCCTGGAACTTACTTTGTAGACCAGGCTGGCTTCAAACTCATAGAAATCCACCTGCCTCTGCCTCCTGAGTGCTGGGATTAAAGGCACGGACCACCACCACCAAACTTGTCATTTCTATAATCACAACACTTTCATCCTTCAAAGGATGAAAATTTCCCCTTGACAGTGTGTGCATGTGTGTGTGGTGTCCGTGTACATGCAAGTGTACACGTACATGTGTGCTCATAAGTGTGTGGAGGCCAGAGGTTGACCCGAGTCTCCTCCACTATTGCTCTCCAACTTATCTTTTGAGACAAGGTCAACCACGGAACCCAGCACTCACCAATTAGCTGTACTGGATGAATAATGAGCTCCGAAGAATTTACCTGTCACCACTCCCCTACCTCGACTCCCAGCTCTGGGGTTACAGATACGTGTGTCCAATTTTGGGGATCTAAACTCCAGCACGGTAGACACCTTAACTGACTGAGCCATCTCCCTAGACTAGTCCTTGACTTTATTTTTTAAACAACAACTTTATTTTATGTACATTGGTATGAAGGTGTCAGATCCCCTGAAACTGGAATTGCAGACAGTTGTGAGCTGCCATGTAGGTGCTGGGAATTGAACCCAAGTCCTCTGGAAGAGCAGCCAGTGCTCTTAACTGCTGAGCCATTTCTCCAGCCCCCAGTCCTTGACTTTTTAAAAGTACTTTTTTAGGACGTCCAAAATGGGATTTGGCCAAATACCACGGATATATATCATGATTTATTTTATTGTTCTAGTGTAATTTGAAAACACTGCCAAAAAGATAGACTCATTGAATGGTAAAAACCAACACTATACTAATTGATTAGTCTAAAGCCCTAGGCCTAATTATATTCTTGTGTTTGTATTATAAATATTTTATTGTATTCATTATATTCTTTGATAAAGCCATCTCAATGCCCACACAAATATAATCCACTATTTTTGACAGATGTGCAAAGGTAATTAAGTGTAGGTAGAAGAGTTTTCCAATAGATGTTGATGGAATAATGGAGATGCTATTGGGGATGGGGGGGAATGTAGACACGTACCTGATGCCTTTCACAAAAATTTGCTTACAATGGATCATAGATCTATGTGTAAAACCCAATACATACAACTTGTAGAAGAAGAAATCATTTAAAGTTGGCTTTGCTGGTGAACTTGGATGTAATACACAAAGCAAAATCTATATATAAAAATAGGTAAGTTCAACTTAATTAAAGTTAATTTTTGCTGTGTGAATGAAGAAATAAGCCACAGATTTGGAGAAAAGATTGACAAAACACATTAATAAAGTACTTGTACCCTGTGGTGGTTTGAAAGAAAATGGCCCCCGAAAGGAGTGGCATTGTAGGAGCTGTGGCTTTGTTGGAGTAGGTGTAGCCATGTTGGAGGAAGTGTGTGACTGTGGAGATGGGCCTTGAGGTCTCCTATATGCTCAAGCCATGTCCAGTGAGTAATTCACTTCCTGTCGTCTGCAAGATGTAGGACACTTGGCTACTTCTCCAGCACCAAGTCTGCTTGTATGCCACCATATCCCACCATAATGATAATGGACTGAACCTCTGAACTGTAAGCAAGCCACTTATTTAAATGTTTTACAAGGGTTGCCGTGGTTATGGTGTCTCTTCACAGCAATAGAAACCCCAACTAAGACAGAAGTTGGTACCAGGAATGGGCTATTGCTGTGATAGGACTGACCATGTTTTTTGTTTGGAGGAGTTTGAACTTTGGTAACTTTGGGTTAGGAAAGCAGTGGAATGCTTTAAGCACTGCTTAGTGGGCCATACTGCTAGGAGCATGAAAGACAATGGTACTGATAATGAATTGAACTGTCAAGGGCTAGCTCAAGAGGTTTCAGAGGAGAAGAAGTTTAGTATGTTGCCTGGAGATCATTCTTGTGATATTTTGCTGAAGAAAGTGGCTGCTTTTTGCCTGTGTCTGAAGAGTCTGCCTGAGGTGAAAGTGAAGAGATTTATATTAATTCTGTTGGCAGAGGAAATCTCAAAACAGCCTAGTATTGACTCTGTTGTGTCCTTATTACTGGTCACTCTCATAAATATTTATAATGAAAAGGAGCAAGAAAATGTATAATTTGAGGAGAAAAGGAGCACCAGGAAGTGGGATGGAGCTAAATCCTGTGTTCAAGGAGATAAACACATTAAGAAATGGAATAAAGGGAGTGGCAACCTCAGGGCAAGATCCTACCTAGCTATCTTCAACTTGTGAAAAGAAATTAAAGAAAAATTTAGAGGCAAGTGTGGTGGTGCATGCCTTTAATCCCAGCACTCCAGAGGCAGAAACTGGCAGATCTCTGAGTTTAAGGCCAGCCTGGTCTACAGAGCAAATTCTAGGACAGCCAAGCTTAGGTAGCTAAGGAAAACAGAAAGCTGGTGAAGATGTAATTGAATGAGGGGGCCATGTTCCAGCCCCAGCAAACAGGAAAACTTGGCAGGTTCAGCCATGTGGTTCTGGCTTTAGAGTGAAGGATAGAAGAAACACATTATGGAACCTTCCTCAGAGACTATAAGGTAAGCTGCTGAGGTCAGGCATGTGTCAGGGGTGTCCCTGAATGGAGGTCCAGAGAGGCCGTTGTGTGAAACTGTAAAGTTGAAGTCTGGATTGCCTTAGAGACCCCAAGAAGTTAGAGATGCCAGAGTCCTGAGATACTTACGAAGAAAGCTGCTAATGGGGAGTGGAACCAGCCCAAGAGAAAGAAGTGTGTTGCAGTCAACAAAGATGAAAGGAATTGGAAATCTGAATAGCATTTGACATCAGAGACAGAGATAGAGTTTGGACTTTGCGCAGCTGTTTTTAGTCTTGGTTTGGGTCAGTATTTCCTCACTATGCTCCCTTCTCTACATTTCAGAAAGGTAATGTATATCCTGAGCCATTATATATTGGAAGTATATGACCTGCTTTTTGGTACTTCTATTTTTTTTTTATTTTGTTTTTGTTTTTCAAGACAGGTTTTTGTGCCTGTCCTGGATCTCACTCTGTAGACCACGCTGGCCTTGAACTCACAGAGATCCACCTGGCTCTGCCTCCCAAGTGCTGGGATTAAAGGCGTGCGCCGCCAGAGATCTGCTTTTTGATTGTGATTTTACAGGGGATTACAGTTAAGAGATTGCCATGAGTCTCAGAAGAGGCTTTGGACTTTGAAAAAAGTTTGAGACTATTATAGACTATGGAGACCTTTGAAGTTGGACTGAATGCATTTTTGCATTATGATATGGTTTCAAGCCTTTGGGGGCCAGGGAATAGAATATGGTGGTTTGAAAGAAAATGGCCCCCAAAGGGAGTGGCACTATTAGGAGTTGTGGCTTTGTTGGAGGAAGTGTGTCACTGTGGAGGCAGGTTTTGAAGTCTCATATGTGCAGGCCACACTCAGTGAAACAGTTCACTTCGTGTTGCCTGCAGATCAAGATGTAGGACACTAGAGTACGTCTCCAGCACCCTGTCTGCCTGCACACCACCATGCCCCACCATGATGATAATGGAATGAACCTCTGAAATGTAAGTGTGCCACCCCATTTAAATGTTTTCCTTTATAAGAGTTGCTGTGGTCATGGTGTCTCTTCATAGCAATATAATCTCTAAGACATACCAAAATACACAAATAACTCAATGGTAAGAAAACATCCAATTGGATTTTACTTTTTCCCCCATGGGACCAATATCAGAACAGAAACTTTATGAAAGAATGTGTACAAGTGGCATATAAGTATATAAAAGAATTTCCAGGGCTGGAGTGATGGCTCAGTGGTTAAGAGCACCAACGGCTCTACCAGAGGACCTGGGTTCAATTCCCAGCACCCACATGGCAGCTAACAACTGTCTGTAACTCTAAGATCTGACACCCTCACACAGACATACATGCATACACCAATGCATATAAAATAAAGATAAATAAATTGTTTAAAAAAAAGAATTTCAGGCCCGGCGGTGGTGGCGCACGCCTTTAATCCCAGCACTCGGGAGGCAGAGGCAGGCGGATCTCTGTGAGTTCGAGGCCAGCCTGGGCTACCAAGTGAGTTCCAGGAAAGGTGCAAAGCTACACAGAGAAACCCTGCCTCAAAAAACCAAAAAAAAAAAAAAAAAAAAAGAATTTCCAACACTATTTTTTATTACGGAAATGTCAATGAAAACAGTAACAAAGCACATGCCTATCATTGCAGCACTTGGGAAGCAACAACAAGAAGATCAGGAGTTCAAGACCAGCCTTGGCTACATATTGCATTTGGGCTGGTTTGGGCTACATGAAACTGACTCAGAAAGAAAACCAACAACAACAAACCAAGAACAGCCAGGCTGAAGTAATGGAGTAAAGAGAGTAAAGGGGCTACCAAGCAGACAACCTGAGACTGATCCTTGGGACCTACGTGGTGTGGAAGGAAAGAACTGACTCCCAAGAGTTTATCTTAGGAACTTCCCATGCTTGCCGTAGCATGTGCTTACCCTCCTAAATAAGTAAGTAACTATAATAAAAGATATACTTAAATAAAAATAAATAAATTCATAAAACAGAATAGCATTGGCTACTACCACAGCAACAATTGAGATGGCATGGTGGCTCATGCCTGAGCTGACACAGGTTTGAGACCAACCTGGGATACAGAGTGAGATCCTATATACATCAAACACATGTACACATACATAGACACACATACATAAATGTAATATAATAGTGAGGTACTGCTGTGCACCTGTTAGAATGATCCATAGGGAACTAGATTAGATTTAAGTTCAAGATTCAGTGTGTATTTACATGCACACATATGTGTATATGAATATATTCATTAGCATACACATATAGTTTCTTGCCCTTGTTACCTGAGAAGACCTAAGAATTATGACTCCCTGATAACCACTCAGACAACTAGCCCCAGAAGTTAGGTTCGAGTGCTTTTCCCAAGAAAGGAAGCAAGAGAATAGGAAATACGGTTCATCCACTCTTGAGGCCAGAAGTATACAGGTTACATCTAGAGTATCTTGAATTATCACAGAGTAAAGCCACACACAAAAGCCCTATGTTAGTGGAGTGTCAAAGGAACACAGGGCCAACTGAAAGAGTCCTCAGTGGCAAAGACTGGAACAATTTGAGTAACAAAGTGAATAACATGGTATTGAATTAGAGCTGAAGAATAAAATATCCACAGGTTCACACTAATTAAAAAAAGATGATCAAATAAATAAATGAGGGGAAACAGACAAATCTCCCAAGCCAAACATTCCAAAATAGTTATAGAGATATTTGGCCATTAAGAAGATGGAGTGGGATTTCCAAGTCCTCATGTGTGCCATGTCACAAAGTATATGGAACTTGCCACACTGGGCAGCCTTGAGTAACATTAGTCAACCAATGGACCAAGGTCCATCAGGAAAGTCACTGTTGGTGGTCTGTCCTTTGAGATGGTGTGATGATAAGACGGCTTTGTCCTTAGTCTTCCTCCTCCTTCTAATCACTGAAAAACATTAAAATCAATCCCAACAAGAAATGTTCCACTATATTGTTGACTGATACTGAAAACTGTCAAGGTCATCCAAGACAAGGAAAGCAAGAATCATCACCCTCTGGGAGACCCAGAAGATGCATTGCCAGTGAACTATAGCATGGAGTCCTGGGGTGGACCTGGGAACAGATGAAGGAAATCTGAATGATGTATAACTTCATTTAATGATGTACCATGGGCCAGGTGGAAGTGGTGGTGCATGCCTTTAATCCCAGCACTGAGAGGCAGAGGCAGAGGCAGGTGGATCTCTGTGAGTTCAAGGTCAGCCTGGTCTACAGAGTTCCAGGACACCCAGAAATATACACAGAGAAACCTTGTCTCTAAAAACCAAACAACAACAACAACAATAATAATAATATAATGTGCCAATACTGGTTCATTAGTTGTGACAGATGTGCCACAAGATACTATAAGAGGTTAAATGAGAATTTTCTATATAATTTTTTTTTGGTAAATCTAGAACTCTAAAATACATTTGAATACATAAACTATTCTAAAATAATTTCATTTAAGAATGCATTTATTTCACTTATTAATTCAAGTGACACCTCAGACACCTCTCCCCTAATCCATTTCTTCTCCCACAGATATGTACCGGTGACCTGCTTTGGCCAAGTCTCAAGTTAATGAATACTACTGTATACTAAACAACGTGGATACCCAGCTAGTGCCATGAACCCAGTGCTGATGTACAAAAATAATAGGATTTTCTGTCGATTTTCATCATCCCTTTAGGTAACTTTTTCATATTGTTTTTTTCCCAAAACTTCTCAGAGAGGCTGAGCCACATAGAGTCCCTCAGTAAGCCCCGATGAGCCCCCATGTCCTTTGCCCCCCTGTTGTGCATGGTCTATAGGAAAGTAGCCAGGAGGTGGGGTGGGGAGTGAAGTTGGCATGTTTATTGTCATGTCTAACTCTGGTGCCTCCCAGAAGGTTGGGGACATCCTCCTGCCCACCCCACAACATGTGTTAGCTGTCCTTTCCATTCATCTGCTCCTTCCAGGTTCCACTAGCAACTCACTTCTGTCCTCTGGTGTCCCTTATCAGTCTGGAGCACAGCCCCTGCTTAGCACCATGGGGAGAGCTTATCACTAGCTCCTAGCAACCTCACCAGTACCCTGGGGCACCAGGCAGATAGGTGCTTGCCCCATGGGCCTGCAGTATTTGCTCAGTGAATGAGTCAGCCAGTGAACTGCAGATAGTTCACATTATAAGAACCTCAGTAGTTAGAGCAGTGGACCACCAGAGCTAGGCTCAAATTGTGGGTCTTTCAACTTCTCAGGTGAGGTTGTTAGTTCTCTGAGACTTCGTTCCTTATCTTTAAAGTGTAGATAGGGATGTCTTCATCTCTTGGTTGATTACCTGTGAACAGTATATTCAAAGTGCTTAGCACCTGTGGGACAAGTGAACAGTGCTTATCAGTCTTAGTCAGCTCAGTCATAGCTAAAATTAGCTTGTCTTTTGCTACAGATAACATAAATAAATAGTTGATGAGCAACCAAAACAATTGGTTTAGTGTATGTGAGGCCCCGGTCCAACCCTAGTACCACTGGGGGGAAAAATTGGCAAAGAAAGTTGTAAACTTATTCAACCCAGGTGGTTAGCCGAGAAATTGGAATAGAACAGTGTGCATGTCTCCCCTCCAAAACTAGAAGATTATCCTGGTAGTACTTAAAGCTGTTGTAACACTGCCTTTCTTTTTTATTAACTGACGTGGAGTTTCTTAAGAAAAGCCCATAGCATAGTTTTAAGCATGGGCATTAGTGTGAGAGAGAATTGCTTAGGGAAGGATGGCATGAACCCTAGTGTAGGTGTGGGCTTCTCAAGAGGCAGCTATCAACAATGCTGTTTTTTTTAAATGAACATTGCTTTTTATTTACTTGTGTATGTGTGGTACATGTGAGTATACACAAGTGTCCACACCTATGCATGCACATGTGGAGGCCAAAGCATGATGCGAGCTTTCTCTCTTGATTACCCTCTGCTTTATTGTCTTGAGTCAGGAGCTCTCACAGAACTGGAAGCCTACTGTTTGGGCTATGCTGGCTAGCCAGGGGGCTTTTAGGATCCAAGTTTCTCCACCCTCCAATGCTAGGGTTACAAGTATATGAAATCACACCAAGCCTTTGTTTTGTTTGGGGTTTTGTTTTTGTTTTTTGAGACAGGATCTGAGTCTCTCTATGTAGCACTGGCTATCCTGGAGCTAGCTACATAGACCAGCCTAGCCCTGAACTCACAGAGGTCCACCTGCCTCTGCCTCCAGAGTGTTGGGATTAAAGGTGTGTGCCACTACTCCTGGCATGCCCAGATTTTTATCTGAGTGCTGGAGATAAACTCAGGTCCTCATGCTTACAGAGTAAGTAACACTCTTACCTGCTTAGCCCATCTCCTCAGTCCCTCAATGTCTTTTTTGTAAAGAGAGAAAATTTTACAGTTGCTGAGAGTATAAATCAATAGTAGATCATTTGCTTAGTGTGCATGAAGCCCTGAGTTCAATACCCAGTGCACACATGCAGACACACACACACACACACACATACACACACAATTTTTAAACTTAATCAGGGTTCAGCATCATGCTCTTGAAATTGTAGTGCTGTGGACAGGAGGGTCCCTGGCATTTTTTTTTTTTTTTTAACTAGCCAAGCTAGAAGAATCAGAAAGGGGTTGAAGAGATGGCTCAGAGGTTAAGAGCACTGACTGCTCTTTCAGAGGTCCTGAGTTCAATTTCCAGCAACCACATAGTGGCTCACAACCATCTGTAATGAGATCTGGTGTTGTCTTCTGGTGTGCAGGTATACGTTCAGGCAGAACACTGTATACATAATAAATAAATAAATCTTTTAAAAAACAGAAAGCTCCCAGTTTTTGAGAAACACTATCTCAAAACATAAGGTGGAGCATTTGGGGAAAACCCAGCATCAACCTCTGGCCTTCACACACACACAGACACAGACACACACAGACACAGACACACACACACACACACACACACACACACACACAAATGGTTCCACCAATAAGAAATTATCTTGATTAAGCAGGGTGTAGTGGTGCAAACCTTTAATCCCAGCATTTGGGAGGCAGAGGCAGGCAGATCTCTGTGAATTTGAGGCCAACCTGGTCTACAAAGTGATCCAGGACATCCAGGGCTACACAGAGAAACTCTGTCTCAAAAAACCAAAACAAAAAAAAAAAAAAAAAAATAGAAAGAAAGAAAGAAATTTGATAAAGCCACATTTTCCTTTTCTCAAGTACAAGTTTTGGGTATTTTTAGAGTTGTAAACTAAAAAGCCACAACAATAGTAATAGTGATAATAATAATAGTAATAATAATAATGAAAGCTATATAGTACACAATAAATTAGCGATAACATTTGAGGTTCAAAGGTAATAGAATGTGAAATTTTTCCAAGTGCAAGCACACCTCGTACCTGTGCTTTTAGTGGTGGCTGAGTGAATCTGGCCTGTGGGCCATTGCATGTCAACCCTGCTCTTGGTAATGGGGACTACCAGTGTCATCACTGAACTGGAGCTTTTGGGGGAGAGAAGCCAGAGTTAGAAGGTGACAAGAAGTATCATGGGAGATCCATGGCATCAAGTTGGGTCACCCAGCAAAAGCCTTGGACTGAACCAAATCCAAGAAGAACCGATTTCAGAAGGTTGTTAGGACAGTGGTGATGCTCTGGCATTGTTGAGCCGAGACCTGGGAGGAGCTTTAAAAGCCTTCCTCTGCGTCCCGCCTGGAGTTCTGTGGTGTGGAAGAGGACGCTCGATGCCCTTGCCACCCACCTCTGGGCGGCCTTCATTTCATTTTCACCCTTCTCACTGTCTTGGACCAATCAGAGAGTTGGGCTTCAGACCCTTTAATCATCAGCGGGCAGGCAGAGTATGTTTGTCTATTTCATGTGAAAAACAATTGTGTTCCGAGCCTGGGGGCCAGGTCTGTCTCTGCTATCAAGATAGACTAGGAGGAAAGAGGCAAAAGGGCATTAATGGACACCCAAGAAGGAGGGTTCCTGCAAGGATTGCTATCAAAGGTTCATTAGCTGTAGCTTGGCCTGGTACCCTACACTGGTTGCATTTTACTCCCTCAAAGCTCCAAGTGGTTCAGATTCTATCTAGTTGGAGAACTGCTAGGGTAGGTAAGGGCTTGCTGCTTGAGTGTGGCTTGTGGCCAGGAAGAATCAGTACCATCAGGGAGTTTGTTGGAAACAGGATCTCCCACACTACCAGGACCTGCTGGATCAGTACCATCATTATAACAGGACCCCCCAGGGGAGTTCTATGTACCTTCTACTTTGAGACATGTGAGGTTTGAATTGATGAGTAGACCTCTAGAACAAGGCTCCAGGCCCAAAGAAACTTCAGCTGCTCAGAGTCACCATCTGCTCTGATAAGGACAGAGAGTCCAGTCACATAGGTGCTCTCTGTAAGAAAATGGGTCCTCAGCCTGGAGCAATAAAGAAATCTTGGAGAGTGACATGGCCAGACCACAGCTGCAGGCCAACTGTAGTAAGCCCCAGGCATTCCTCTCATAGGTAGGGACCCTCCTAGGCTTCCTGTGCACTCCATCTAGGCTTCCTGCCTTAGCCAGTCACATTCTGAATCATAAACCCTCAAATTTCTCACTTCCTTCATCCCACTCAGCTTTCAGATCTGATGACAGAAACTCAGCCTCCCTGCTCTATAGCCCCTGGTGCCCAGCTTGCACCCATGGGAGCTGGTCTAGGAAACTACTGGACAGCCTTCCCCTGCCTTGATCCACCTTAGCACTGGCTTCTGACTCTTAGTGGTAGGGTTGGTAGGACCACCCAGATAATAGCCCATTCAGTACACTAACCCACTTTCTAGGCTTTGTAACTGGTCCTCTCCTCTAGTTTTACACTTGCTACTTCAGGCAGGTCGCTGAGCTTTCATTATATTCTGCCCTCAACTTGATCAATAGTCCCTTTGAAAAGAAATCTACCTATGGTGGTTTGAATGAGAATGGCCCCCATAGGCTCATATATTTGAATATTTGGTTCACAGTTGGTAGATTCTTTAGGAAGGATTAGGAGGTATGGGCTTGTTGAAGGTGTGTGTGGGGGTGGGGTTTCAAAAGCCTACACCAGTCCAAATCTGTCTCTGTTTCTCTCTGTCTCTCTGTCTCTGTCTCTCTATCTGTCTCTCTCTGCTGAGTGCTTGTGGATCAGAGCGTAAGCTCTCAGCTATGACTCCTGCACCACGCCTACCTGCCTGCAACCATGCTTCCAGCTGTGACGATCGATCGTGGACTCACCCTCTGGAACTGTAAGCGAACCCCCAGTTAAATGTGTTCCTGTCTAAATTGCCTTGGTCATGGTGTCTCTTCATAGCACCAGAACAGCAACTAAGACACTGCCTCACATTGTCTTAACTTGAGTGAACAATGTTGGGATCCTGATTGGTAGAGCTAGGGATGTAGTAACACCATGGGAGGGAGATGTCACCCCAACTCTCAATAGTTCCAATAGGGTAGGCTTGCCAGAATCCAGCATCGGATTACAACACATACCACAAGGAGCTGTTTCCTTCAAAGAGATGAATATGGGGTGTGGGGGGCTTTCCTAACTATCAGTTGGCCACAAGAAAAGAAAGGAACACCCATCCAGGCAGAGCTGAGCAGAAGCCCAACCCCCTTGGTGTGCATAGTACAGCAAGATTTCCATTCAAATGAGAAGCAAGGTTTAGTGGCCCACCCAGTTCCTCCCACCTCTGAAGCGGTGAGGCTACCAACAGTTCCTGCTCTTTCTACTGCACCCTCCTACAGAGTGTGGGGATGGGGGATGAGGGTGGGGGAACCAGCTAGCTGGTGGTAAATGTGTTGATTAGGAAGAGGAAAGATTAGCATTTTCCTTGGTGCCTCATTTTCACCTTTTCACCTGGCTAAGTGTGACTGACCTTGAGGGTGCAGCTGGGTGGGGGTTGAGATAGAACCTACAGATGAAGCCAGCCTAGAGGTTCAGAAAAGTCAACATGCAGATCTTAGAGCTGCTTAGCCTGGAAAGCAGATCCTCAAACCAAGAATAAGGAAGCCTGCTTCACACTAGAGGTCTGACCAGGATGTGAAAATCCCAGCCCTGGGCCACAGGAGGTTGGGCTGACACAAGGCAAGGTTACTTCAGGGGTAAAGGGCAGTGGGATATTGTTGGATACTGGCCAAAAGGGGTCTGGGCAGAGCCTTGAAGAGTCCCTATAGAGTATGCCGATGAAGGTGGCCTGGGTTTTAGACAACAGGGATTTTCTAGGCTGACCCTTGAGGTAGGGATGGGAGAGGATTGTTAATGAGGCTTAAGGCCAGGGAAGGAGAATTGAGAAGGGTGGCACATGAGGCCAGGGTTCAAGGATTTACTCTAAGCCTCTGACTAGAGAGAAAGACTTGGATTACCACTTACATATTCCTTACTGAGCTTGTCTCAGCAGTGGCCTGTGCTATAGTGAGGCACTCAGCAATAAACCAGAGTGGCAGGTCTGTCTCCACTCTCCAGAGCTCAAAGCTGCTCTTCCTGTTGCTGCTAGGATGACTGACTTGGCAGCCCCAGGTGTGGCTGAGTCAGCAGGCCCCAAGGTTTGCATGACCTGGATCTAGGGAACTGGAGTTGGCTGAGCGCCTGATCTGAGAGCTGTTTCCTTTGTGCAGCAGGTACTGCCTCTCCCTCTCTGACAGGCCAAGCTGCCTGTTCTAGAACGTATTGCAACAAAGAACACAGCCTTGAGTTTGACCAACTCTCTTGGGTTTGCCCAGGACTGGCTTGGTTTTATCACTATCCTTGGAAACTTCAGTAGTGTAAAATGATGAGGTCCAAGGATTGGGATCCTTGACAAGAGTGAGGAGTGGCCATGTGCAAAGTGAGCAAGTGGTAGTGCCAACATGATGCCCTAGGGCTTCATCATCCCTGCAAATGGGGCCAAGTTGGTGTTTGTGTCTGGCTCCTAGGAAGGACCACATGGCTGTGCATTTCGGAAGCAATTAATTAGTGGCATCTCTGACCTAAATACCTCCAATTCTTGTTCGTTAGTCATTCTCATCTATGAGGAAATACATTTAGGGAAAATGTTGAGATTCAATAGTACAGGCAGAGTACTGTGGATCATACTTGTAACCTCAGCCTCAAGGGAAGCTAAAGCAGAAGGATTGTGAGTTTCATGCCAGCCTGGGCCAAAAAGTGAGACTCTGCATAAATAAATAAATAAATAAATAAATAAATAAATAAATAAATAAAAATAATAGAACTCTGTATGGTGACTTAGTATCCAGGACATACTAGGGACTCAATAAATATTTACTAAACCTCACATGAAGAGTCGGTGTAGTCTTTGCAGAAACAAGCAGCCAAAGGGGCAGAATGAAATGGGTGGGCCTGATAATTTTGAAGGGCATTAAGTCACAAGAGGACCAGAATAGGCCGTGTAGGAAATCTGGTTTCCAGCAAGCCAACAGGAATCATTCAGACAAGTCACAACCATCCATAGGACCTGGGTTACTATCTTTCCCAGCAAGGTTCTGTTTGTCTAGGGGCTCTCTATCCAGCTGGACTGGCCACTGGTCCAGAGCTCAAGCTTCTCTAGTATATTCTTATTGACTCCTCCAAAAGGCCAGTCAATGGGCTGGGCAATAACAGCACAGGTCAAGAGGAACAGGACATTCATACATGGGTGTGGGGGAAATTGGGCCTGCACATGGATGTGTGTATGTACACACACAATCTCCTCCCTTCCCCCGATCTGTGCAGAAGGTTAAATGTTGAGGGTGAAGCTTCCTAGAGGCCATGGAATGACCTGAAAGCTATAAACCAGGCCCTGTAGAGCAGTCAGAGGATGCCAGACCCTGGATGGCATGGGCCCACCCTGTGGCTCCTCCTTGAGTCCTTTGCACCTGCTTCCTTGCTCACCTGCAGGCTCTGGGCTTGTCTCCAGACATGAATGCTGAATGCCACTGGCATGTGTGTGCTCCACTTGGCTTTCAGCCCCTCCTGTGCTGGCAGCTGACTCCTGTTACTCACTCTCAACTCCACCCTCTCCTGCCCTCCTGACTTTGATGCCTACCAACCCATTAAATATTTATATGCAACACTTCCTCTGTGCAGGCAATGGGCTGGGTGCTGGGACTCTATTGGTAAACAAGGCAAAGGCCTATGACAGTCATTATGGGGGAAGAGGAGACAATAACCAGTCAATTATATACCATGTGATAAGTGCCTGGGTGGCATAGGTGGCTGTAAGGTGAGGTAGAGATTAGAGGTGGCAGACTAGCAGGGAGGCTGCAGCTCTGCCTCTCAGTTGTAGGTTGTGCTGTGGATTACAGCTTCAGCTCTTTGTCCATATATCTCTATCATCCATCCACCTATCCATCCATTTCTCCTTGAGCAAACTATTGAAATCTCTATTGTATGCCAGGCATGCTGCCCAGTTCTGGAATTATAATGCAAAGGATAGACTCCTCTGTCATATCAAACTTTTGACTTCCCAAATGTGCCCTGCTTTTTCCTCCCTGACAGCATCCCTATTCACTGTTTCTTTTGGTTAGAAGATCTTAGCCCCACCCACCTAGGTCAGGTTATCTCCTCCATCATTTCACCCTTCCTCAAAGGTCATCTCTTTAGGGATAGCTTCCCTGGCCTCTTCACCAATGCAGGGCCCCATTGTGATGCTCTCATTGTACCCTCTAATTTTCTTTCATAGCACCTTTGATTATATATTTATTAGGGGGGAACTGTTTTATTAGTGTCCATCTTGTCTGCCAGGGACTTGTTTATTATAGTAGTTATGATGTCTAGCACATAGCAATTCATTCAATAGTATCAGTTGGAATGGTAGATGGATGGATGGATGGATAGTGTTGCTGGGTGGGTGGGTGGGTGGGTGGTTTGCCGACTGGCTGGCTAACTGGATGACTGGCTGAGTAGAAAGCTAGTTGCTCGTGTGTAGTTGAATGATCTACTGGGTGGATGGAGATGACTGGGTGGATGGAGAGATGATGGATGGATGAATGTATAGACTAGAGATGATGCAGAATGAAGGCCAGTTAAAAGACTGATCTAGTATCAAGGCAGAGTTAGTTGAGGATTGGTGCATAGGCCACAGTGGGAAAGAGAGAAAGCCAAAGAAGGGTTAGCTGGAGACAGTCTGCCTGATTTGGTCTGTGATTGCAGGATGTGGTCTGCTTCAGGAGTGAAGCAGAGAAAGAAATGAGTGACAGGTGACAGTCAGGGTTCTGGCTGATGGCTAGGAGAGTGAAAATAAGAGAGAATAATCTGAAGGTATAGAATAAAAAAGGTTGCCCAGTGACTTTGAAGTCTCTTTTGGAGCAAAGAAGTGGAAATTCAAATTGTTTTTGGTTTTACTTTCTTTCTTTCTTTCTTTCTTTTTTTTGTGGTTCACATGATGGTCTAACTGTCAGTGTGTGGGATTAGCACATAGATGACTTGATGCTATCTGACTCCTACATGTTGTTATTACTATAGCACTGTAACCCAAAAATGGATCTAGCATTTAATCCCTCCCCTGAACTGATGTGTCAGAGCCTACATCCTACCATAAGGCTAAGACTCTCAAATTTCCTAAAGTCCAAGGCTTGGGTGTCTGGCTTCACACGTGTCTTTTAGTTGCTTTTCCTTCTGACTTTGGCTTAGAAACTAATGACATAAAGAATCAATAGGCTATGAGAATCCAGTCAGCCGAGGGAAGCAGTGGCAGTGTCCTCCACAGCCAGTAGAGGCTGGAGTGACAGCTACATGGGCTGCAGCCTATCCTGTCAGTGGTGTTAATGGCCCAGGATTCTACCCTTTTGTCCACTGGTCCCAGCTCTGTGGAGTGGTCTTCGACATTGTTCTTGGCTGTTCTTGATTGTCTCTCAGATTCTGTGAACTACTTAATATATATATATAAACAGTCTCTTTTTCCTGCACAAAGTCATCAGAGATGTCTTCTGCTTTTAACTAGGCACTTGGTCCCATATAAACCTTCAAGTTATAGGTCCCACTTGGATTGACAGGAACAGGGCTTAGGAGATCTAGGCTACAGAGATCATGAAGAAGACTGACACCAGCAGAGTAGATAAGATTGTTCTGCAAGGCAGGAGGCAAGGTGGATAGGGAGGAGCTCTCCCCATGGAGCAGGGGTGCTCTATGTAGACCTCTAGTTCCAGCCAGTGAAGGTCCTGTATGGGCTTTGCTGTTTGGGAAACAAACTCCTACTGCAACAAAATAAGTCCCTTGCTGCTTCAAGTCACATTCTCCTTGGGCTGCTATCCTGTTGCTTCTTCAATAAACTGTCCTTGTCTTTTTAAGGTTGCTGCAGATGACACCTGACATAATGATGCTAATCACAACACCTACCTGTTGAGAAGAGTAATGACAAACATGTGACATCAGTGGCACCCTCCTTACTAATCAATGCCCTTCTAATGCCAACAACCTTTCAAAATTGCAACAGGTGTTTCTACTCAACGATTGTTTTTTCTCAGTGAACCCAGCATCCTTTTCAACCCAGTTTGTAAACTGTCCTGATAACTTCATGACAATTAACTCATGAGACGTTGCCCCAGTCTTAATAGATCACGAGTTAGCTCATGAAGTGTATATCCTATGCACTAGCCCAGGCCAATGGTTTTCAGTTTACATAACTTTTTGTTTTTGTGCTTGTGATAGTAAGGATTAAACTCAGGGTCTTGCACGTTCAAACAAGCCTCTATTGTTGACTTACATCTCCAGATTTTTCTACTTTTTTATAAAATTAGTTTTTTCTTCAAAATTAAAATACAATTACATTATTTTCCCCTTCCCTTTTTTTTTTGTTTCTTAATTTGATCAAAGTTTTATTAAAATACCCAGGTTGGTCTTGAACTCACTCAGCAGACCTTAACTTGTGTCCTAGTTTGGTTTTTATTTCTGTGTTATACACCATGATGAAAAACAACTTTGGGAGGAAAGGGTTTGTTTCATATTACAGGTTACAGTCCATCACTGAAGGAAGTCAGGGAAGGAATGCCAGCAGGGTAGGAACTTGAGGCAGAAACCAAGGAAGAAAGCACTGGCTTGCTCCCAGGCTTATGTTCAGCTGCTTTTCTTACACAGGCTAGGCCCACCCACCTATGGATGATAATGCCCCAGAGTGGCCTGGGCCCTATGTCAATTAGCAATCAAGAAAATGCCCCGGCCGGGCGTTGGTGGCACACGCCTTTAATCCCAGTACTTGGGAGGCAGAGGCAGGCGGATCTCTGTGAGTTCGAGGCCAGCCTGGGCTACCAAGTGAGCTCCAGGAAAGGCGCAAAGCTACACAGAGAAACCCTGTCTCGAAAAACCAAAAAAAAAAAAAAAAAAAAAAGAAAAAAAAGAAAAAGAAAATGCCCCGTGGCCCGTGGATATCCCTACAGGTCAATCTGATGGATACAATTCTTCAACTAAGATTTCTTCTTCCCAGGTGTGTCAGGTTGACAACAAAGATTAGCCATGACAATTTAGAATCCTCCTACTACTAGGCTTGTGTCACCAGGTCCAGCTTATACAAATTTTCAGTGTGTTACCTTTGCTTTTTCTGCTAATTTTATGAAATATAGTCCTTCCTCAGTATCCTTAGTGGCTTGGGTTTGGGACCCCTAAAGTTGGCCAAACCTGTATATTCTCAGTCCCTTAAAATTGCATTGTGTTTGCATTTGGCCTGTGCACATCCTCCTATATCCTAGAACTTATTTCTCTGGATTACTTTTAATATGAGATATGATGTAAATGCTTTGTAAATACTTGTTATTGTTAGGGTCCTGGAGAAGTCCTGCAAAAGACCACCATCCATGTATGCAATCAACAAGAGTGTTTATCTTGAGAAAGCTTCCAGCATGCTGGGGCTGGCTATCCCACACAAAGGCAAAATGGTGATGACCCTGAGAGGAGCTCGCAGACTCCTTTTAAGCACAGCAGAAAGGGAGTTCCTAGGGTAATTAGGACATTTTAGATTTAATTGGCTTAAGCAAGTGGCAATCATAAAGTACCTTCTAATTGGCCAGGGTTAGTAGGAGTTGGCTAAGGCTACAGTTTTCCATTTGGGGGCTGGAATGGACAAATCCTAGGCTTTGTCTTTATTTGATTATCACCTTGAGCTTGCTGACTGTGGCTCAGGCCTGGCCTGGCCTGGATGGTACTCCATGTACCAGCCTCCCTCTCCTTGCTGTCGGAGGTGTTAGAGATTGATTGTCCTTTGTTCATGGCTCTCCCAGAAACTGCTTGTTCAGTCTCAGGAAACTGAAATTGAGGCCTGATCTCTGAGAGAAGACTGAGAAGCCTCTTACGACGTCTGCTTGTCTTCTCAGTTATGTTGTAATTTAGAGAAGAATGGCAAGATAAAAAACCTATACATGTTGACTACTTTCATTTCTTTTAGTTACTTGAGATAGGACCTTGCTACATAGACCAGATTGGCCACAATAATCCTCTTGCCTCAGCTTCCTCAGTGCTGGGATTATGGGCATATATCACTATACCAGACTTATACATTTTTTTTCCCTATTAGTTTAAGTCTGTGGTTGACTAAATCAGTAGAGGTAGAGTCCAAAGGCATGAGGGTTGACCGTGTTTGATAGCAGGATTATTTTAGGGATGAGAAAACTAATATCTCAAGAAGTTAACTGAATGAGTTGATCAAAATTACTTATATAAGTAAATTATCAGAGAGGACTTGAACTCAGGCCTCTTGATTATAAATCCAAGGTCTCTATCTCTGCCAGTAAGATATTCTGTACCCACGTGTCCTAGAGATTACAAGAGCTACTTAGTGAATTTCAAGGAACAGAAGTCAGAGTGGTTACTGAAGCTCCTGAGCTGGCCTGTCTGAGAAGAGTGGTTCCTGTAGCTGGGGATTGTTGTGCTCTAGGTAAAGTAGGCGCACCTTGAAATCTCTCGTTGGAGGTAGGACAAATGTTCTGTGCTATAGCCTAAGAAGCAGTAGTGGGGATTCTAATTGGTCTTAATAATAAAGATATCAGGGTAAAAGCTGAAAGATAAGAGAAGCAGAGCAGCCAGCCACTAGAAAGACTTCCTACCTCTAGGAGTCCTCAGACTGAATGGGCCGAGCTCCTGTCTCCACCCTGCCTTATCACTTCCTCTCTCCATCCAGCCATATCACTTCCTGTTTCCTCCTCCCAAATGCTGGGATCAAAGGCATGACATCCCAAGCACTGGACACTGCCTGGCCTCTAGTGGCTAGCTCCACGCTCTGATCTCCAGGCAAGCTTTATTTGTATATCACAAGAAGCCATGAGTGCACGCCCATAGGGAACTAGGCTCAGAGACCTTCCAGTATCCCTACAAAGGGCCTTGAGCCTCTGAGAAGCTGGACCATGGGAAGCAGTGCCATGGAGTTTTGTTGTGTTTTGTTTTAATCAAGGACAATTTCATTAGAGTTTAAAAGAAAAATCCCAGGTCAGGCAAACTATAAATCTCAGCAGCTACCTAGAGGAGGAAATGGAGACTAGGAGGAAAGGAAAAAAAAAAAAAAGTCATTCCTATGCTCAGCTGCAAATAGAACATCTATAACAACCCCCGCTTCCTCACCAAGGCTCAGGGACCATCTTGGAAGGGGGAACAGGAAGACGGTTCTAGCCAAAAGGTCAGGGAGGGCCACAAAGAAACTGTGTCTTCTGAACACAGCAGGACTTCTGCGCTCCTGAACTCAGAGCAGCTTGGGTTGCCGGGACAAGCCCATTCAACATTTTCGATCACGACCCGATCCCTAGCACTATCAGTAGTTCTTCAGTTTTCTTTAATGGTGTGGTCACGGGTAGGTCACTTGTCCTCCAGTGGATAGCCCCACACTCATGAATATGTGGGCAGCACAGACTGAACTTGGTGAGTCATAAAAAGAAGAAGTTGGAAGGTGTGGTGATACAGTCTAGGGGGTCCTGATTGGGTTCATTTTCCCCACCAGTTAAAGAGTTAAAAAGCAGGAAAAAAAATCTGGAGCAAAACAGGTGGCCGCAGAGAAATCTCAAACACCACAGACAGAATTAACAGTTAAAGAAAGATGTTTATTGGGGGTGAGGAAGCACAGACATGCAGTGGACACTCAGGGAAAAAGACCCTCTGCAAAGGTGGGAGTGAGGGTGGGGGGTGGTGTTGGTGGGCCTCAGAAAGCCTCAAAACCCAGTCTTTTCTTGAGGGCCGGGGGTTTTAAAGCCTCTGAAGAACTTTCCTCCCCTAACTTAGGGTTGGTCATTTTGAAGAAAGCTAGATTGGTTGTGTAGCCAAGAATGTCCCGTGACCTCTCCTGAGCAGCCTTGAACTTGTTAAGCCAGTCCATCAGCAGGGGCCCTGTCCATCAGCAGGTGGGAGACAAAAGCCTACAAAGCCTTTGTGTTAAACTAGTAGGCTTTTGTCTCAAGTCAGGAGGGTGAGGAAAAAGCTGGAAAGCTTGGAAAATTGCCATCTTTATTACCTAGCCATGGGCCCCACCTCCTAGGGCGTCTGTCTAACTCCTAGTCTCTGGGTGGTAAGGTGGGGAAATGGCCTACAACTCCTCATGAGAAGAGTTGAGGGAGGAGTTAGAGGTGAATATGATTAAAATACACTGTATGAAAGTCTCAGAGAGCCGGGAGGTGGTGGCCCACGCCTTTAATCCCAGCACTCGGGAGGCAGAGGCAGAGGCAGAGGCAGAGGCAGAGGCAGAGGCAGAGGCAGAGGCAGAGGCAGGCGGATCTCTGTGATTTCGAGGCCAGCCTGGTCTCCAAAGCGAGTTCCAGGAAAGGTGCAAAGCTACACAGAGAAACCCTGTCTCGAAACCCCTCCCCCCAAAAAAAAGAAAGTCTCAGAGAATTAATAAAATATATGAAGGAAGACAAGCCAAAGAAAAAGTGGAAGCCATGCTGAGTTAAGCCTCATGGAGACCAGCGAGCCACATGGTAGACAAGCATTATATGGTAGGGAGGGGAGCTTCAGAGAACCAGTTAGCCCCCAATACCAAAGAAAGCATGCTTAGAACAAAGATGGAAGAAAAGAAATAACACACTTTTCTTTTTTTCTTTTCTTTTCTTTTCTTTCTCTCTCTCTCTCTCTTTCTCTCTCTTTCTTGCTCTCACTATAGCTCTCCCTCGTAAGTCTTTTTTTTTTTGGTTTTTCAAGTCAGAGTTTCCCTGTGTAGCTTTGGAGCTTGTCCTGGAACTTGTTCTGTAGACCAGGCTGGCCTTGAACTTACAGAGATCGGCCTGCCTCTGTCTCCCGAGTGCTGGGATTAAAGGTGTGTGCCACTACCGCCAGGCCACACTTTTCTGAGGAATACAGAAAAGTGGACATACTTAGGAAGCCTCTTGGCTGTGGTCCTGTAAGCTATTGTGATAGCCATGGAGTATTGGAAACAAAAAAAATTTCAGCTATTCACAATGTTCAAAAATCAAAACAAACAAGCAAACAAAAATAAACAGGCTAGGTGTGGTGGCGTACACCTTTAATTCCAGCGCTTGGGAGGCAGAAGCAGGCAGATCTCTATGAGTTTCAGGCCAGCCTGGTCTGTGTACCAATTCCAGGCCAGCCAGACCTACGTAGTGAGAGCTTGTCTCAAACTACATAAACGTGTTCTCTGGTCTTCTAGGGTCCAGTAAAAATGAGGACATATAGATTGGTATGTTTAACCTTCTGCTCTAAGAGGTGATAGTTACAAATAGTATTTTCCAGATTCCTGTGTGACTAGAGAAGGCATGAATTACTTTCCACAAATCTTTGTGTGTGTGTGTTTGTGTGTGTGTATTTTATTTTATTTATTTTGCATGTAATAGTGGATTTGGTAGAGAGAGAAGGGAAGATGGTGGGGCTGCACAGAGCTGAAAGTTGCTGGTGGCTTCTTGACTTGGGAGATGTCTTCCTGGAGGTGACAGGGTAGCTGCTTCCTACTTCTGAAGCTTCCTGACCGCCCTGAAGCAGAAGGACTTGAATGCATAGGTCTCTGTTGTGGTTTTGAGAGTCCTTCTGGGAGGCTCCTTCCAGTGTTTGCTTCCTTTGTGCCTCCAGCGGTTCTGTGAACCATCTTTAACCCTTAATAGATACCTTTCTGTTTACACTAGCTGGGGTGGATCCTGTGGTCTGCAGCTGAGAAATCTGACTAATACCTCCTGTCTGTAGCTGGGCTCTTCCTGATAACTCAAATGGTGTTGAAGTTGGCTTGCTGCCCTCTACTGGGATCAGGATATACCACTATTCTGGTGCTAGAGCAATAGTCTCTCTTTTCTGACACAGGCAGCATTCCAGCTGCTGGGAGCTAACTGGATCTTACAGGCGGTTACTGTTCCTAATAGCCTAGAAGAAAGGAGAAAGGAGAGAAGAGCTGGAAAGTGGAGAGTTGTGCTTGAACATCTCTCTCACCGTTGTTGACCCAATGGCTGCTGTCTCTGATTCCAAGTTCTTTGGTTGAATACAGTTGAGTACAATGTGTGTGCATGTGTGCACTCTTGGGAAATGTTATAGCTTAAACACCAAGTCTCACCCCTTGTACTTATTAGTCATATTTTTTTTATTTCTATATTCTGATACTTAGACATCTTGAAGCCTTACTGGACTTGGAGTAACTACTCTCTCAAAGTTATGTAAATACAGCTCAACCAATCCAGAACCTAGATCTTCAATTCCCTCCTTTCCTGGCCTCTTCCATTTATTGCCATAAAGATCAGGTACTTCTCATAGGAGCCGATACAAGAGTAAGAAAATCAGAATTGTAATTGGAGAATTTCTGTAGATAGGTCTAATGGCTAACACTGTTGAATTCAATCACAGGGGTCCTTATATTCCTAGCTAGTTACCCAACTTGATTGAAAATGTCAACACAAAGCTCTTCACATTTGGGCTGGGGTAGGGTGTTTGCCTATCATTTATGAGGATGTGGCTTTTGATCACTATGAAAAAGGAAACAAAAGCCCCAACAATATCAAAACAATCCACAAAAACCTGCACAGTGATATTTGCAGCTTTATTCATATTGCCAAAACTTTGAAACAACCAAGATAACTTTTAATGGAAGTGATGGTTCACTGTCATTGTCTACTTGGTTGGACTTACAATCACCTAGGAGACATACCCTTGAGAATGTCCATGAAGGTCTTCCCAGGAAGCTTTCACTAAGGAGGGAACACTCACTCTGAATATGGGCAGCACCGTTTTATGGGTTCAGTCCCCAGACTGAATTAAGGGGAGGAAACACCAGGAGAGCTGCATTTACATCTCTGCTTCCAGACTGCAGACATAATGCAGCCAGCTGCCTCATACACCTGCCATCAGGTCTCCCCACCTCTGGTGGGAGAGTCAAATAAACCTTTGTCACCTCTGGACAGTCAATAAACCCTTCTATAAAATGCTTTTTGAGGTATTTTGTCACAGCAGCAAGAATAAGCAATACAGAAAGTGAGTAGGTAAATGCAGCAGTAAAGGAATAAACGACGTAACTGTCGTACATCTAGGTAAGTTGACACTTCCGCAATTAAAAAAAAAAAAAAAGATCTACCAGCTGGTGAAAAGATGAGGCACCTTAACTATGACTAAATGAGAGAATCCAATATTCGTGCTGTGCAGGCTGTACGATTTCAACTGTAAGACACCTTGGGAAGGGAAAGCAGGCATCAGTGGGCTGCTGGGGGACCAGGTTGTAAGGGGGTGGATAGAGAAGGATGAGAGAATGAAGCCCAGAGGGATTTTAGAGCAGTGACTACTCTGAGTGATGTCATGGTGTTCTAGGTACATGTCACTGTACGTTTGTCCAGTCATAAAAAGTGTCCAATACCAGCAGTGAACTTGGTGTAGACTGTGGACTTCAGGTGATGGTGACATTTCCATGCTGATTCATCAGTTTTCACAAGTGGAGCACTTGGTGTTGGGTGCTGATAGTGAGGGGTAGTGGTGGTGCATGTTTGTGGGGTACAGAGATTAAACTGGAAATAGCTGCTCAGTGAAACCACAGCTACTCCGAAGAATCAAGTCTATTTTTAAATGAAATGGCTAAGTCTCCTCAAAGCCTCTTTTTGTTTTGGGGGGCTTTTCCCATGCTACACAAACACACTGTTCCTTTCTTGGTACCAAATTGTCCCATCCTCAAAGAGTAAATAACTAATTTTTCTATTGCAAAACAAAGGGGGCTGGTTGCTTTTAAAAATAATTTTATTGGGGTAAAGTTTGTACCCATTTTAAATGCACCATCTGATGTGGGGTTTTTGGTTGTTTTCAGTTCAGTGAGTTTTTGCAGTTGAAAACCCCCTCTGTAACCACAAGCCAAGCACATTGAAGATGAAGAATATTCCTACCCCCTGAACACACCCCTCCCACCCGGTGTAGCACTCTCCAGACTCCAGCCCTGGAAGCCACTGATTCCTTTTTTCTCCCCTTTCAAGACTGGCTTTGCCTTTTTAAGAATTTCACATAAACAGGTTATTAGGTACGGACTGTTTTTGTGACTGGCCTCTTTTTCGTGGTGTAATGTTTTATAGTTTCCTATGCTATTTCCTATCTTAACAATTCCTTCCTTTCACTACAGATTAGGGTTCCACTTGTGGATGTCGGGGCGTTTATCCATTCCCCTCTGACCAGGCATTGGGGTTCTTTTCAGCTTTGAGTTATTGTAAATGAACCTGCTATGAAATTTGGGTCCACGTCCTTAGAGAGATTATCTGTGTTTACCTTGAATACAGTGCTGACACTAGGACTGTGAACTATGTGGGGACTTTTATATTTGTATTAATATTTATACTTATGAGAACCCCTGGATTCTTCTGAAGTCACCATGCCATTCCACTTCCTGCCCGAACAGGTGAGAGCTCCAGTTGCTCTGTCTTCTTTGCATTTGGCAGTGTCAGTTGATTTAACTTCTGCCACTGTGGAGGACACAGAGAGGTCGTCTCTGGTGTGTTCTTAATTCAGGTTTCCTTGCATGTTCATGATGGTTAGCTTTGTTAATTGACTTATTTGATGATAAGATTTAAAATGACATTTAAATTTTTTGCTCATTCGTAAAATGGTTTATATCATTACTGAATTTTTAAGAGTTCATTATATATTTCAGCAACAAATCCTTTGTCTTATATGCTATAATTTTCTTTTCTCACAATCCATGACTCATCTGTTTTTTTTTTTTTTTTTTTTTTTTGGACAGTTTACTGTGAGTATTTAAATTTTCCTGAAGCCCAGTTCTTTTGTTTTCATTTATAGTCTATGAAGTGGGCTGACTTTTTTTTTTTTTGGTAGAGTGAACACATTCCTCCTATGAACTCCAAGGTTCTTGTGAGATAAAATTGGGAATTTGTATATTTGGTCTTTAGAAACAAAGAATTCTGGATAGGAATATTTCTATGTCAGCTAGGGCATTCCCTCCATCCTGGACATAGCACCTCTGTGTCTCCTGCCTCCAGCTCCATGTCCAGCTCTTTAATGACATTTTGGCCCCTTGACCTTTGTTTTGTCGACCAGTTCTGGGAAACCTCCTTGGGGCTTTTCAGCCCATTACTCACTCACTGCCTGAGACTGAGAGCTGGGAGGAGCCAGAGGATGCCAGATAGATCTTGTACTTCCATTTCAATATGCTAAGTTGCTGGCTGCTCTTTATAGAGTTTTTGTTTTTGAGACTGGGTCTCATGTAGCCCAGGTTGGCCTCCAAGTCGATAGGCAGCAAAGAATGAGCCAGTTTTTATGACATTGGAAATCCAACTCAGGACTTAGTTCTTAGGTAATCACTTTAACAAGTGAGCTAAGTCCCCAGCCTTTCTTTATAAAGACTGAAAATGTGGGGGCTAGTGAACACATTTCAAAAGATCACTGGAGGAAGCAAAACTCTTTTTATCTTTTTGTGAGGGGGGGGCCAAGGCTTCACCTCAGGGCCTCATGCAGGTTAAGCAGATACCAGTGATCTGTACCCTGAACTCTGTTAGCCTTTAAGCTGTGAGAAAAACATGTACCTTCTGAGCTCATTCATCCTTCAGTGTGTCAAGATGGAGAACTGGCTCCTTCTTCATCTCAGAGCAGGAATGTCTAAGCATTTGCAGACATACTGCTGATGATAACAGAGACTAGGTGAAACTTACTGCATATTGTTAAAAAGTTCTCTTCAAAGATCTAAGGTTAAAAAGTGCTTTAACTGGGCTCTAAATGAGAACAATGAGCTGTAGAAAGTATTAGTAAGACAAAGAGTTGACACAACTTGGTTGAACTTTTAATAGATCTCACCTTTGCTGAGGTTTGAACAAGACCCCGAAGGCTACCATAACCCATATGTTTGAAGAGGATTTTTCTTAAATGGAAGATCCTTAACTTTCAAACGGTCAATGTTTAAAATTTCAATAGTTTTGAATCATATTCTTTTTGTTGTTGTTGTTTGTTTTTTTGTTTTTTTTTCGAGACAGGGTCTCTCTGTGTAGCTTTGGTGCCTGCCTGGATCTCGATCTGTAGACCAGGCAGGCCTCGAACTCACAGAGCTCCTCCTGGCTCTGCCTCCTGAGTGCTGGGACTAAAGGTGTGCACTACCACTGCCTGCCTTGAATCATATTCTTTTCATTACATGGTGATTATACTCGACTGGGTTTCATTTTGTTCCACTTAGGAGTCATTTTTTTGCTCAGTGTTATGCAAAATGCATTAGTGCATCCAATTAGGAAGGCCTAACTTTTGTGCTACAGTAGCAACCACCTCTGGTTTTCTTGTGACATGATTGAGTAGGGAGCAATTAACTCCAACTAAGTGGAACAGGTCAAAAGCACAGAGTCTGCAATTAGACAGGTTCACTGGACACCTGGCTGTGAAACCTGCGAGGTTGTTTCCAAGTGTGTATCCATGGGTAGCTCCAGATGAGTGGTGGCCCTCTGGGATGAGTGGAATAGCAGGGACAGACTTCACACATCTTCATACACATGATACCATGGCTTTCTCAATGTTTCTGATTCATCTACTGTCTACTCATATCACAACAATATCCTGACTTCTAGAGCAGAGATGGAAGGTATTGGCAGAGAATGTGGTCAGACATAAAATATGATAGAATATGGTATCTTGGCATGCAGCTGGATGGTGGTGTTACCTAGACTGTAAATGACCCAATTTTGTTTTGAGAGAGACAGAGACAGAGACAGGAGAGACAGAGAGAACCATGCCATACATGTGGAGGCCAGAGTACAACTTGCTGATGTTGATTCTCTCTTTCCACCAGATGGGTTCCCAGGATTGAACTGAAGTCATCAGACTTTTTCACCTGTCGTCAGTCACCAAACACCTTTATCTACTGGGTCATCTCACTGGTTCCCAATTTCTTTTTCAACTTCAGTCATAATGAAGACTGAAAGCAGAGATAAGTTCTGGGCATCATCTTTTGCCAAGGAAAGCCTATAGGAGAACAGCAGGAATTCTGTACCAGAGAAGCACACAGGAAATGGGAAGGTCAGACTAACTATCCAGAAATCAAGTCAGAGAACCAGACATAGGGACCCCAGTCTCTGTAACCTATGGACCGAGAGTCAGGCAGCCATGTTACTGAGGTTCCTGCCTGACCCTTGTCCTGGAGCATAGGGTGGAGAAAAGCTTGCAGACTGGAGTCAGAGAACCATGGTCAGAGGAAAGGAGTACAGGGGAGGGGAGTGTTGTGGCCGGATGCTCTCAAAGACAAATGGTCACCATGATAGAACTTCTTGTAGCCTCCTACTACACTACATTAGCTCACCTGGCAGCCTGTTTGAGTGGTGTTTGTTTTTCTTACTTTGTTTTTGTGACATCTTCTTACTGATTAGGTGGAGAGTTTCCAAGATTGCCAGGCAGTCCAAGAACTTAGTTGTAAAGAGTAAGGAAGCAAGGGTGTGGAGTGGGAGGAGGGATGAAGAAAAGCCACCTGGCCTGCCAGAGGCATTTGTCATCTTGTTTGACACTCATCACGGAGCCTAGGGGAAGCCTCTGTAAACTGTTCGACTGACATTTCTATATTTCGAAGCAGCTGGAACCTGCCTCACCTGTAAGATCACATCATCTTGCTAATGACCATAATTGCTGGGACTTTTGCCAGCCATGACCCAGCCTTGGTAATGGTGCTAAAAGCAGACCTGGAGCCAGGCAGTCTGTAGTGCATAAGGAGCCCTCCCAGGCACAGAGTGCACCAGGCAGCTGGAAGGCAGGCAGACGAGCCAGAGGTGTAGAGGTGTCTGCCTCTCAGTGCTTTCTAGTTTGGGTCAGACAGAAACACTGCACATACTGAAGAAGTCTGGTTTGGGGGACTCCCTGGTGCTCCCAGAAGAAAAGGCTCCCATCCTTGCAATATTACAGAAAAAAAAAAGCTTGTAAAATACAAGGAAACAAAACAAAACAAAGCCATGCTGACTGAGAATGTAGCTCAGTTGGTAGGAAACTTCTAGCCTTCTCAAAGCTCCAGGTCTGATCCCCAGGACCTCATAAAATAGGTGGTACATTCCTGTAATTCTACAACTCAGGAAGTGGAGGTGATGGGAGGATCAGTTCAAGGTCATTCTCAGCTACACAGCGAGTTTGGGGCCAGCCTGGGCTACAGGAGACCTTGTCTCAGAAGAGCTCATAAGAAGAGGCATCGTTTCTGAGACTCAGATCTTTGTGCACAGCAGTGGCAGGGGTGACACAGCAAAATGCTCACTTGACAGATGCAGAACCAGATGGGCGAACGCTGATTTATAATGGAATAAAAACATTTAAAGGATCAAAACTGCTCTTGCACTGGTTGTGCCGTCCCCCTGGAAGCAGGAGGATCAGGAGTTCAAGGACATTCTCAGTTACGTAGCCAGTTCAAGGCTAGGCTGGGCTACAGGAGATGTTTCAAGAGACCAATAAAATAAAATAAAATAAAATAAAAACAAAAGCAAAAACCAGACAGAAAGTGCTTGAGAGTAGATGTGGCTGGACAACGCCCAGCTCCACATTTTCAAAGACCACCAGTCCTGAACGTGACAAGGCTGCCCAGTTACCACAATGCCGTGGGTGAAACTCAACCCCAGTAGCATCCCAGCAGAGGGTAGGTTGGTTACCATAGAGATCCCATCGATAGTCCTGGCTCTAGACTTGGCCTGGTGTTGTATATTTGGGCGTCCCTCAGGGCAAACAACAATTGAACTAAGGGCTCATCCGCTGTTACCCATGGAGAATGAATGGGATGACAAGAGAAGGAAGTTATAAGGCTAAGGATAGGAGAGAGAGGGGCAGGAAGAGGAACTGGAAAAAGCCAGAAACCTGCACTCTCAACAGTCAGGCTAGTGAAGAGCTGGGAAGAAGAGAGCGGTCTGTTTGGGGAAGTAGTCCTGTCCTCAGTGATGTGGAGATATAAGGAGAGAATGGCAGTCAGTGTCGGGGTCAGAATCCACAGGTCCTGTCTTGTGCCGGTGGCTGACTCACTGCTGCTGTGTCTCTCTGTCCTGAGGCAGGTTGGGAGTGGAGCAGGGAAGTTGGAACAACCTACTGCATACAGACTGTCTGCTTTCAGATAACTGATTCACTTCCGGGCTGCTTCTCTCCAGTACAAACAGGCAGCTGGCTTCTCAGAACTTCTTTTGCCCTCTTCCCCCAGCTGGTCTGATACCCTGAGGGTGTGGGCTCACAAATAAATCCTTGAAATACTTGGCATCTACATTTCCTGTAACAATAATTCACTGTTAAATGGGTTTTTTTGTTTTGTTTTGTTTTGTTTTGTTTTTACGGGGGGGGGGGGGGGGAGATGGCAACAATAAGTGGGCTCAGCAGGTAAAAACACCTTGCAAGCCTGATGATCTGAATTCTATTCTCAGAATTCACGTAAAGGTGGAAGGAGAGAACTAACTCCCACAGTTTATACTCTCACCTCTGGGTGTGCACTGTGGTGTTCATATGCTTGCACTTGTGGGCACACAAACACACAACAAATAACAATTTTCTTTTGGATTCGTTCCAGTTATTCTCAGCATACAAAATACTATAAATACATTTATTATAAATCTTACTACAGAAATACATCTCTGCACGAGATCGGTGGAACATTAAAGGTTAATAATATTCCATCTACTTGTATGTCAACAGGTGAAGTTTCCTTGCTAGGGTTCAGCATCAATTCTCATTTTATGTTCTTTCTTTTTAAGATAAGCAATGAGAAAAAGACTTTAAACTAAATAAGGAAACAGGAATGGAAGTTTCGTTGTATAAATACCATTCAATTGATGATGTGCCAAAACCAAAACAAAACCTTGAGAACCTCACACAGTGACAGAATGCTTTTGATGATTATCACCTTTATTTGACTGGTTCCTGGAGATGTTCTCAGTGTCTGCTCCAACACTGAGCTGACCTTAATTAGGCGCCCAGAGACTTTGGTCCTACCAAGGGAAGCCGGTGAGCTGCGGGGGTGTGGAATAAGGCATGAAGAGGAAACTACCCACTGAGCTCTCCTCACACTGGCTCCTTCACAGGAAAGTCACATTTAGGAAAGACAACACCTGTTAATTATGTGGGGGTCTGCTAGAGCTCAGTGGGGGTCTCTTCGGAAAGTCTTAGCGCCCTTACAAGCATAGATTAGAGCTGCACCTGGCTTTTACTCCAGTCTCCTTGGTCCTTCTTCATGGTATTACAGGGCCCACTTCTAGAAGCTTGAAGACAAAATCTGGGATTTGACAGGACTGTCCAATGTCATTTACTCACCTATCTACTACCTCCCACCCTCAGGGACTGAGTTCAACCTCTTCCAAGACTTCAGGGCCATAAATACACTCGTGATTCCTTATCTTCAGCCAAATCTCTCCCATGCTCCTGCCCCACTGCCCTGCCTCCCTGGAATACATCTCAAACTCTGCAAGATCCTCTCCTCTTTACCTGGCATCTAACATGCCTTTCTTGGGTTTCTAACCTGAGCCACTGTGTCTCTCACCTGGTTACTCCTGAGTTTTCCCATTCTCATGCCACTGGTTACTGTGGGGGATTCCTTTCTCCTTCATTTCCCATCTCCCTCCCTCTTTTCACTCCTCACCACTCGCATCCTCTCTCCCTGTCTGTCACCCTGTCCTTTTCCTTCCATCTTCTTCCTCTTCTTTCTTTTTCTTCTACCTTTTTATTTCCAATAGAAAAGGAGGTAGTTTATTAAAACAACAACAACAACAACAACAAAGAGTTTGGAAATATGCCACAGGCGAACCGATTCAGGTTAGACCATTCTTTTCTAAAGTATAGTACAATGCCTTGCCTCAAGCCCCTCTGTCCGCAGGCTGAGGTTCAAATGAGTGTAGCTGAATGACGCTCAGTGACCTGCCCCTGTCCGTTTTCCGCCCCTCCCACTTCCTGTGCTTGTTGATTACACTCTGCTCAAGTTGGAACAGGGTAGTTTTTTCCCAGCTTCTGTTTGCTTTCCTCCCTCATCCGTATGCCTGGATCGTTTATCTGTGCCCGCTTCCAGCCCAGCGAACTCCTACACATGCTGAAGCGCCAGCTCCCTGTAATCTCATCCGGGAGGCTTTCCAATTTGCCCGGTGTTCCTGGCTATCAGCTAACTTGGCACTCGAGGGATAGGGTTTTCATACATTTTCCTGTCTCCCTCACTAGACACTAGAGTAATTCAAGGGCTATGCCTTCTCTCCCCAAACTCCAGGGAAAGAGTTCTTAATGAGGCGGAGGACATTTGTTGCATGCACAGCCTTCTCACCTGCAGGTGTTTTCTTGTTCCCAGCTAATCATTAGGTACTGGGGCCTGCTGCGCTTCCCAACCCGGTATTTGGGAATTCACCCTGAAATGTTCCAGAGACCGCCTCTACAAAGGCTCCTTCCTCTAATGCAATCCCATTTGGGAACAGGAGATGGCACCATGAAGGGCTGTTAGGTTGGCCCTAGACTGTGCCCCACCCCCTCCACCACCACAAATTAGCCTATATGTAAGTAGTTTGAGATGACAAGGAACTGCAGATTATTCTGACACCTTCCCTTCCCTTTCCCTAAACTCACTTTCTGTCCTCTTCCTGGGCCAAAGAAAAGCTGAGCTATCCAAGTCTAAGTGGATATTTTTGTCCAAAAGCTGAAACTATGTTGTGTGTGTAATGCTGTTCTCTAAGCATGGCATAGATGCTTAGGTGCAGTCTCGATGGCAGAGCATCTGTGACTACCTACACCAGAATCTCATCTTTACTTAGATTGTTTCTATAATCTTACACTTTATGTTCATTGTTCTCTTCGTTTTCTCAATTAAGTATATTGCTTGTGCAGAGTGAGACCATTGCTTCCAGCTTGTTTTTATAAGTTGGCTGCCAGATTTGGGACAGCAGTGGCCCCAATAGACACCAAACATTGGACCAACTAACCTTCCTTTGTGGAGGACAAGGAGGGCTTAAAAGACCCTGCCTGAGGAATCATAAAGCAATAGTAGGTGGATTGTTTCTGTTCCAGTAGATAATCCCTCACCTGGTAAGTAACGCCAGTTAAGCTCATTGGCTCCTCAAGCTAGGCTTGAATGGAATCACTTCTTTGGTCTGTTGTTGGTGCCCTGTTTGGAATGAATAGCTATTTGTTCATGGCTTCCCTCAAAAAGTGAATGCTATTTAATAAAACAAAATAAAAATGTTCTTCACAAAAAAGGAAAGAAAAAAAAACCAAACCAAACCAAAACAAAACAAAACACGGCCATGGTGGCATATACCTTTATAGTTCCAGCACTTGGAAGACAGAGGCAGGTAGATCTCTCAGTACAAGGCCAGCCTGGTCTACAAAGAGTTCCAGGAAAGCCAGGTCTACAACTCCGCCCCCACCCCCACACACAAAAAAAAAAAAAAAAAGGAAAGAGTTAACACACCACTCTGGTAAAACCTGTAATGACACTGTCTAGTTATTTTTCTCAGTGTTGTGCCAAAATACTTGTAAAAAAAGCAGCTTAAGGAAGGAAAGGCTTATTTTGCTCACAGAGTACAGCTCATCAAGACAGAGAAGTCATGTCAGCAGGAACAAGAGGTCACAGAGGAGCCACAGTCAGAAACAAGAGACAGTTGCTGGTGCTTAGCAGCAGATCTGCTCGAGGTCTCTTCAGGGTGGATTGTGCCCAAGGAGCTGCACTTGGTATGTGAAGAGTGCTTTGCACAGCATAATTCACCTAATGGAGTGGGAGAATCTGGGCCTAGGGATGTAGACTAGTCCATAGAGCGCTTGCCTGATGTGCCCAAAGCTCTGGCTTTGATACCCAGCACTATGTACACCAATACGGTAGCGCATGCCTGTAATCTCATCACTCAGGAGGTAGAGACAGGAGGGTCAGAAGTTTGTTTGACGTCAGTTTCAGCTATATAGGCACTTTAAGGACAGCATGGGTTCCACTATCTGAAAATTGAGGAGGGGAGGGAGAGAGGGGGAGATAGAGAAAGAAAGAGGGTGCATGTGTACACGGGGGCCAGGGAAATCAGCCTTTGAGCATCAACTCCTCTGTATTAAATGACAAGGCTGGTGTAGCAGGAATCTTAAAAGTTCTTATTAATAAAATCAAACCTGGGCCAGGTATTGGGGTAAATGCTGGAAGATCAGAAAAGCAGAACAAGCCACAGCCACCTCACCTTGCCAATTCCTCAGCTGATCCTGTTTTCTCAGACTGGAAGCCTGTGAGTTCTCATCCAAATGGATCTCAGCTGAACTGCTTCTCAAAAGCTTAAAAGCTTAACCAGCCTAGTTCCTGGTTTTCATGCCTTATATACCTTTTTGCTTTCTGCCCTCACTTTCTGGGATTAAAGGCATGAGTCACCATGCCTAGCTGTTTCCAGTGTAGTCTTGAACTCATAGAGATCCGGATGGATTTCTGTCTCCCAAGTAACAGGATTAAAGGCGTGAGTACCACCATTTTCTGGCCTCTGTATCTAGTGGCTGTTTTGTTCTCTGACCCCAGATAAGTTTATTGGGGAACACAATACCACCACAGGCTGGCTCCTGCAAGGTTCCAGATGGGGCTCTGCCCACTGTGGGAAGCCTCTTCCAGTCCCTAGCAAGGCAAGAGCTGGAATTTTCTGTGTCCTGAATTATGTTTGTTGCTATACATGGGATAGCCCAAGGAGTCTGAGAATGTCAGGTAGAAAGAAGCTTCTTCAACCTAAGATTTAGAACAGTGCCAGTGTTGAAGTTGTTACCAGGACAGAGCAGGAATATCAGTGATCACAAAAGAAGGGGATTTCCCTGGCAAGTGACACATTGCTAGGTAGATGGAAGCTTACCCAAGGCACTGGAGAACAAAGACTCTAAACGCATTTGATTTCAAAGAAGATTCTGTGTCTTTGGGGATTTTTTAAAAAGACTTTTATCATGGAAAAATTGTAACCTACTCAAAATAGAATATGTGTCAGCTCTCCTTCATCAATTGCCAACATTTTAACCCATTCTTCTTTTCTCTCACATCTTTTGTATTTTTTTCTAGATCATAAGCAACTCTCTGCTTGACTTAGAAGGCTGCAAAGCCCTTACAGAAATCTAAAGGAAGCATCAAAGAAGTAATGCTGGGGGAAAATGTGAAGCTGCCCTATGCCAGTGTTCTCAGGTCACTGCATTGGGGCTAGGAAGGGCCACCAGCTCCGTGTTTCTGGACTTCTCCTGCCCAGGGCATCTAAGAGCCACCTACGAGTTGCAAAATTTACTCTCAACAGAAAGAAGAGTATTCTAAGAACCAACAAGTCTCTGAAATGCTTATAAGATGCTGAAGCAGTTCACAGAGAGCCAGAGCCATAGTTCAAAAGCCATCTCCATTTTCACGAGTTATTAGATACTGTATCCTCTAGGAGGGGCGTGATTATCATAACTACTATGGATGATTCTGTTTTTGGTTGTGAGCCTAGTCTTTAATGGCTGAGCTATCCTTCCAGCCCTATGGATGATTCTGGAGGAAAAAAGGATTTAAGCCAGCTGCCAAGCCAGCACTAACATCTAAGGTCATAGAATATCTTTTTCAGCACCAGGTCTTCTCTTTCCTGTTTTCCATTTGGAAGGTACGGTTTCCCAACTAATTTCCTCGCCTTCTGGAACCCAGTTACCTTGGGATGCCAAGCATCTCTTGCAGTCTTATCTTGAAGAGGAAAACAAACAAACAAAACCCTCACAGCAGTTTTTTTTTGTTTTTGTTTTTTTGAGACAGGGTTTCTCTGTGTAGCTTTGCACCTTTCATGGAGCTCACTCTGTAGCCCAGGCTGGCCTCAAACTCATAGAGATCCGCCTGGCTCTACCTGCCGAGTGCTGGGATTAAAGGCGTGTGCCACCACTGCCCAGCTCACAGCAGTTTTTTTAATGGGTGAGACCCAGTCACTGAGACATTGCTGTGACTTTGGGCTCAGGGCAGGGAGCAGGAGGTTCCCTATGGAGCCAGGTCAACTTTCCTGGGATGGCTGAAGGTAATAGAGCCAGAGCCAGGTCAGAAGATTTCAGAGGCATGGGTCTGCAGGCTTCTTGGAGTGAACCAGTCCTTCACCATCTACCTGGGCAGCAGTGTGAGCAATGGACTGGCCAGCACCTCGGTACTTCACGTGGTGAGGGCCTTTCACCTGTGGCAGCGTCCTGCAAAGTAGTAGTCACGTGCTCAGAGTCTCATGACTCCTGCTTTCTCTCCTTCTCTGCCTCTTTCATCGTGCTGAAAACACATTCACTATCGCTCTAATTCAACTTAGTTCACAGAAGAAGCAACAGTTTGAGAGGTTGTCTTCTCCAGTCGAGATGGAGAGCTAGGAGCTGTGGGCTACCATTTCAGTCAAGAACGGGCAGCATGTGCCGCGCTGAGCAGTCACCCTGTGACATGGCAACCATAGTAGGTTGTGTAAGCACCATCTGATAGTCACACAGCAGAATGTCTGTTGATGTGTGTCTCCAGTGAAACCCTGTTGTTAAGCAACATCCACAGTCATAACGTGATAGTGCAAAGAAATGAGCAGTGGTGTGTAAAGTAACAGTCTTTAAAATAAAAATTTCAGGGGCTGGAGAGTTAGCTCAGCAGTGAAGAAAACTTGCTTCTCTTCCAGAGGACCTAAGTTTTGTTCCTAGTATCCATGTCAGGTGGCTCACAGCTCCCTATAACTACAGCTTCAAGGGATCTGATATCCTCTTCTGGCTTCCTCAGGGACCCATGTGGCACACATGCACATATATATAAATTTAGAAGGGGGGGTGATATAGTGAATAGACTTTTAAAGTCAGCTTTGTAGAAATGAAATTAACATCTTCCAATTTAAAAAAAAATCAAATTTGATATTTTAAAAAATCTGCCTGCCTGGCAGTGACCAAGTATTTAGTTCTTACTTTGAGGCCTGATTAAACTAGCTGTGGATTTCCCCTTGTGTAGTCAAGACTGATGTCAGCAAAGTTACAAATAGTCGTCACCCACCAGACTACCTGCAAAACCAAAGGAACATGGATGCCACACTCATTCCCAGAGGTGCACAGGAACATAGCAACCTCATGTTTCACACTCGGTTGGTTTTGAGGTAGTTTCAACGATGCCAGTAAAGCACATATTTCCTATTATACCCTTAGAACAAGGTCTATCTCTTAGTATATTTAAGATAAACCCTCTCTGTTTATGGAGAGAGAGAGAGAGAGAGAGAGAGAGAGAGAGAGAGAGAGAGAGAGAGAGAGAGAGAATGTAGTGCTGGGTATCAAACCCAGGGCTTCCTGAATACCAGGCAAGCACTTTTCTCAACACATAAACACACAGGCCACTTCTATACATAGGCCACTCCACAAATTCAGTGTGTATAATCCAGTTTGCTTTTCACACCTAAGGTTTGCATAGCAGGTGTTCAAATATAAGTCAGGTAGAGTCTTAATATAAACCTCATGCCCGCCAGTAATGTCAATGGCAAATGGCAAAGGATTTCCCAGGCAGAAATCCCTGTTCCTTGATACAGAAAGTTAGTACAAAACTGGAGGAGGTCTTTCTCTGTGTCAGTGGTTCTCAACCTTCCTGATGCTGTGACTCTTTAATACAGTTCCTCCTGTTGTGGTGACCTCAACCTCAAATAAAATTATTATTATTATTATTATTATTATTATTTTGGTTTTTCGAGACAGGGTTTCTCTGTGTAGCTTTGCGCCTTTCCTGGAGCTCACTTGGTAGCCCAGGCTGGCCTCGAACTCACAGAGATCCGCCTGCCTCTGCCTCCCGAGTGCTGGGATTAAAGGTGTGCGCCACCAACGCCCGGCAATAAAATTATTTTGTTGCTACTTCATAACAGTAATTTTGCTACTGTTATGAATTGTAATTTAAATATCTTATATGCAGAATATCTGATATGCAACCCTGTGAAAGGGTGGTTTGACCTTCCCAAAGGGGTCACAGCCCATAAATTGAGAACCACTGCTCTGTGTACTAGAGAGGCAGAGAGAAAGGGAGTGAAAGAGGGAGGGAGGGAGACAGACAGACAGACAGACAGACAGACAGAATAACTCACTGAAGTATGTTTTCAGTTATTTCCAATTTGTTAAAACATAATTTATTTTGTGCATATAGGTACATGGGTCCATGTGTGCTATGGCACATGTCTGGAGGACAGAGAGCAATTTCAGGTGTTAGGTCTGTCTTTCTACAGTGCAGGCCCTCCTGGGGATTAAAATCAGTATTGCAAGCTTCCTTACCTGCTGAGCCGTCTCACTGGCACCTGTCTTGAGTTATTTAAAAAGACAAAAGAGTTATCTATGGAACTAGATATCCTTTCTATCCTCTCATAGTTTCCTCCTTCTCCAAAATCTTAGTCTTCCCTTCCAATGAAACATCCTTCATAAATTCAAATGGCTGTGATCCCCAAATTCAGGTGCTAACTGCTGAAAGGAAACAAAAGCTGCACATCAAACAGTTGAGGATGGATGCCTGGGCTCACACTTGCCAGTGAAAATACAGGCATAGATGTACCCAGTGCTTGCATCAGCACTAATCATAACAGTCAGAATGTAGAGGCAACCCAAGCATCCATAAGAAGATGGATGGATGACAGAATGTGATGTCTATCTTTACCAGCACACAGCTTTAAAAAGACGTGGCACAAGATACATAGACCTGGAGGATGTTATGGTAGGTGAAATATGCCAAAGAGAGAGTATTGTATTACTCCATGTATGGGAAGTACCTGAAGTAGTTGAACCCAGAAACATAAAACAGAAGCATGGTTACAGGGGACCAGTGTAGTCAGTGTGTGGATTTTTATTTAATAGGTACAGAATTTCAGACTAGCATGATAGCATGTTCTGAAAGAGATGGTGGGGATGGTTGCACAGCCGTGTGTGTGTGTGTGTGTGTGTGTGTGTGTGTGTGTGTGTACTTAGTGCCACAGGATTACATGAAAACTGCTGGAGTGGTTTCATCAAACCTGGGCTCTTGCACATGACAGGCAAGCATTATATCACTGAATTACATTGCTAGCTCCTTAAAGTGATGAATTTTGTATTTTGTATATTTTTCCACAAAAAGCTTTTCTACTTGAAAAACTTTACTGACACCCAGTCCTAGCATGTCTGTTTGTCATGGAACACCTCAAAGTGTGAATCATGCCACTAACCTCAAATCATGCTTCCGTCAGGAACTTTTTCTTAGCCTAAAGCACACATTATCTTGTTTACTTTTCACACCTTGGGTTTGCATAGCAGGTGGTCAAATATTAGGCAGAGTCTCGAGGTAGACCTCATGTCTGCCAATAGATGCATATAACCTTACGATCAGATGTTCTCTGCGTTTTGACCAGTTGTGACTTTCTGTAATACTTTCCATCTACTGCTAAAAGAAGCTTGTTTCATGAGGGGTGAGAGCTATATTTATCTAGGTCTCAACTTTGTGTGGTGGCTGCAGGTCCCCAGTGGCAGGTAGGGCTGGTACCAGGCTGAAACAAAAGTCTGGAGGGAGGAACAATATGTTATAATTGGAGTGTTACATGGTTTGTGAAAATCTGATCCATCCAGTAGAATCTGTTGTTGAAATTAGTGTGAATTTTATCACAAAAACAGAAGTGCCCAGTCTAAATAAAGGGCAAGTGCAGAGAAAACAGACAATAGATGTGCACATAACAGCCAGACAGGGAAGACCCATTTATTTGCCAAGGGCGGGACTTCTGGTAATCCAGAAATCTGCCAGAAAAACCAGTTCTACCATTTTGGCCTAATTTAAGCAAGCTTTTATTAAAAGTTTAAACACTGACCAGGATGGAATTTGGCCAGGACCTCCATCTGGAAACTTTCCAGCTGTGGGGCTTATATGAACAAAAACCAGTTATTTTTCAAGAACTACAACTCCCAGAATCCCAGGAAGTTACTTGGTCCTTGGTCAGGTATTATTTTTCAAGAACTGTAGTCCCCAAATCCAGGAAGTTATCTGGTCTTTGGGCAAGTGGGACTTACAGGATAGCTTCTGGTCTAACACTTCCTTGGGGAGTAGCATAATAATTTGGGTTATTAGACAAATATTCACTCCTCTCTGCCTAGTTTGATCCTGTGACTTCTTCACGCAAGGAGGATATTAATAGGTGGGATTCAGTTGGAGACCTGAATGATTTTCTGTCATTAGCTTTTGATCTTTTGTCTCTATGAATGAAGCATGTCCTTGGCAGGATGCTAGTACCCTAGGAATGAGAGACACATGGAACATAGCCAGGCAAGCTGATCCACAGCCCTGGAGCTTGAAGCAGGACTGCCCCAATGGATCTACAAACTGGTAGGTGTGACAATGAATTATTGATATATGGTATTGTGTTCCGAGGAAATCATCAGGTAGCATCATTGTAGCATAGTTGCTATAGTTTGTATGTAAAATGCCCCACAAGCCATGCAGTTGAAAACCTAGTCTCTAGCTTGTGGAACTGTTTTGGGGGGTTGTGGAACCTTTGGGAGAAAAGTATTAGCTGTAGAAAGTAGATTGAGGGATCTGGTCTTTGTTTTCTGGTCCTCTGAGATGTAAGCAAGAATCTGCCTAATGCTCCTGCCACAATGGAGGTCTTACCCTCATTGGACCATGTCTTAAATAGTGAGCAACAAGAAGCCTCTTCTGTAACTCATTTCTTGTTGGGTATTTGCATACATAGTGTCCTGAGTGGCCAGGCTGGTGCTCGAAGCAAGCTGGTAACTGCAGAGTTGCAACTACTGGCTGAGACAGCAATAGATTAAGGTGCATGCAGTCACTGTGCTGAAGATAAAACACCACTTGGCATCCCACGTTGGCTGCCAAATGTAGCAGATTTCCGTGGACTGCCAGCCCCTATCATGCATGACATGGAGACTTATTTTAATTATGAATGCTCAGCCTTAGATTAGGCTTTTTTTCTAGCTAGTTTTTTTTTAATTAACCCATTTCTATTAATCTATGGGCTGGCTGACCCCAGGCTATCTGGTACCTGGCTGATTGGCCCCTTGTTTCCCTGGTGTCTCTTTTCTTTCTTCCACCAAGTCTAAATTCCTCCTCCTACTTACTCTGCCTACCCAGAAGTTCTGCCTATACCTTCTCCCTCACTATTGGCCATTCAGTTTTTTATTAGACCAATCAGGTGCTCTAGGCAGGCAAGGTAAAACAGCAACACATCTTTACATAATTAAACAAATGCAACACATCTTTTCATAGTTAAACAAATATTCTGCAACACAAAAACATGGATAGGCCTATCATAGCAATACCCCAAGTCCCTGGTACCAACTTCTGTTTTAGTGTTTCTAGATCATGGCAACTCTTATAAAGGAAAACATTTAATTGGGTAGCTTACAATTCAAACTGTATCATCATGGTTCAGCCCATTATCATCATGGGGGACATGATTGTATGAAGGTAGACATGGTGCCAGAGAAGGAGCCGAGAGTTTTACATCTTGATACGCAGGCAACAGGAAGTAAACAGAGATACTAGGCATGGCTTGAGCATATAGAAGACCCCAAAGCCCACTTTCACAGTGACACACTTCCTCCACCAAGGCTATACCTACTTGAACAAAGCTACACTTCCTAATAGTGCCCTTCCCTATTATGGCAGCTTATTGGGGGCCAATTACATTTAAGCTACCACACACAACATCTAAATACCCATGTTTATTTAAAGAAATCTATATGTGAACAGTTATAGCAACTTTATTGATAAGAACACAAATCTGTGGACAATCCAAATCCCATCAATGGGAGCATGAAAAATAAACTATGGAAGAGCCATACAATAAGAGATACCACTCAGTTTTAAAAAGAAACACAGATGGAAGCAGAGGCATGAATGGATCTCAACAATCTATGCTAAGTAAAAGTGAGAAGAGGTTATGCCGGTGGGTTTCATTTATATTGAATTCTAGTATAGGAAAAACTGATGTGTCATGATCCTTGGCAGATCAATGGTTGCTTATGGTCAGGTGATGGGAAAGACTGACTATAAAGGAGCATAAGAGAACATTTTTAGGTGGGGAAATAATTTGTATTTTGGTAAGGCAGACTTCCTTGAAGTGTAACCCTCACTGGATCTTAGCTTTAGAAATTCTATCCCAATCATATTGATTAAAAAATATTCCTGATTCCAGTTTCCCCAGTGTTATGGTTTGAATGGGAAATGTTCCCCCATTGGCTTGTGTATTTGAAAACTTGGTTCCGAGCTGGTGGCTCCGTTTTGAAAAACTGTGGAACCCTTAGGAGGTGGGAGCCTTACTGGAGTGAGTAGGTCACTGCTGGGTGGGCCTTGAGGTTCCCTATGCCCCTGCTTGTTCGCTCTGCTTGCTGACTGTAGATGCACTGTGACCCCTGCCACGGCTTCCTCCGTGTGATGGAGTATGTCTTCCTGGAACTGTAAGCCAAAGCCAACATTTTCTTCCTTAAGTTGCTTCTTGTCAGTTATTTGGTCACAGCAACAAGAAAAGCAATGAGTATACTCAGGAACCAATCCACTACACATAGTACATCCCATTTTGTTAAATGCTTTAAACCCTCAGATGCTCTTCTTATTTTTCAGCCAGTCTTAAGCTTCTAAGCTAGTACTTAAACCTGCCGCAATCTGAATTCTGTTCAGTTCTTGAAATGCGTCAACATCTTGGTGTCCCCACTTGAGCTCTTCGGTCAGTCTCAAGCTGCTGTGACCCGAAGCTGCTCAGCCGTGTCAGTGCATCCATATCTGGAGTCCATACTTCAGCTCACTAGATGCATGCTTCTTGACGCACCCCTGTGCATGCAACAGTGCTGCTCTGTGTCCATGGTGACGTCTTCCTCCTCTGATCTATTATTCAGGTCATTTGTATTATAGAATTGAATGTTCTGCAGTTCCACTTTCCGTTGGTTTCCATGACACCCCAATACGCTGAGAGCACTGGGTCAGTGAAACAATACCCTGGCGTGCAGATTTCTGGAGCTCAGCTCAAGGCCTCGCCTGTGGCAAGCACTCAGTAGTGTCGGCTGAGCAGTTGGTTGAATTTGTAACTGTCAGTTCTCTGCCTGATGTGTTCTGAGGCCTTGACTTCTGCTGCGAATTGCACTTTACAGGCTTGATTTCTTTTGCTGTCACTGAGTACTTCTGCTTCACCAGTATTCAGGGCACTGAAAAGTTCAATCTCCTCTGCTTGGATTATTTAAAAGGTCCTAGCCAAACAGATCTTCCTCTTGGGTGCCCCCTGATATGACATTTTGGAAAAGAAAAAACATTTGCTTTTGCTTTGCTGACATACTTTTGGCCACAATATCAGCCTGATTAAGAAGGAAGACATCTGTAAACAGTGTAACTGCAGTAATCATAATGAAATCCACTCAACATTATCTTGTTTTTGCTTGACCAGTCCTTGCTAGGCCTTCTGGAGGAATCCAAGGTCAGCGAGACAGTTCCTCCTAGGACATAGCACAGAAGCTTTAGTGAGGGACACAGAATGACACGTTTGTCCCAGAGCCACTCATTCTCATCTAGGACAGAGGAAGAGAATTTTCTTCACCGGGGAGAATAGGGGAGGCTTTATTTGAGTAGGAATTAAGAGTGGAGATCTGGAAATACAGAAACAAAAGAGAAATATGATTTTAGGTAGGAAACAGAAAGAGTGCATTTCAAGGAACAGCAAAGCATCTGGTCGTGTCTTGGGAGGGTGCTGCTGGGAAGCAGGAGACTGAAGTTAGTCAGACTTGGAAGAGTAGGGGCTGAGTCAGAACCTGAAGAGCCTTTAATAGACTTGGGCTCCACTTCCTAGAAACTGTGAGGAGTTTGGAGGCTTCTGGGCTGTGAACAGAGTGTATGATGACATGAAAGAGAGATCTAGAGAGGAAAAGAAAAGATGACTCCCACCCTCTCTTATTCTTCAAGTGACTCGTTTCTCTCTTTGGTCACAACTAGTTCCTCTTTCCAGAATCCTCTTAAAATTATTATTATTGTTTTATTCTATGTGTGTGGGTGTTTTTGCTCGCATGTCTGTGAACCACCTGTGTGCCTAGTACCCCTGGAGTCTACAAAAGGCATTAGATCCCCCGGGTCTGGAGTTATGGATGGTTTTGAACTACTCTGTAGCTGTTGGGAAATGAACCCAAGTCCTATAGAATAGCAGCCAGTGCTCTACCCCAGAGCCCTCTTTCCAACCAACCCTGCAAGTACCTTTTGTTTTTGTTTTTTTGAGACAGGGTTTCTCTGTGTAGCCATGGCTGACCTAGAACTCTCTCTGTAGACCAAGCTGGCCTGGAACTCAGACATTTGCCTGCCTAAAGGTGAAGGCCACTAACTCCTAGCTTGCCAGTACCCTCTTTTTTTTAATTTAGTTAACATTTTTTCATTTATTTTGCATACAGACCACAGTTTCCCTTCCCCCTTCTCCTCTCATCCTACCCCCTGCCTCCCATCTAACTTCCCTCCCCATCCACTCCTCCATCTCCATTCAGAAAGGGGCAGGCCTCCCATGGGCTTGAACAAAGCCTGGCTCATCAAGTTGAGGCAGGACCAAACTCCTCCCCCTGCATCAAGGCTGGGCAAGATAATCCAGCATGGGGAACAGGTTCCCAAAAGCCAACTAAGCACTGGAGACAGGTCCTGATCTCACTGCTAGGATCCTTACAAACAGACCAAGCTATACAACTGTCACACACATGCAGAGGGCCTAGGTTGGTCTCATGCAGACTCCCTAACTGTTGGCCTGGAGTCCAAGAGCTCTCACCAGTATTCAGGGCACTGAAAAGTGGGTTCCTGTCATGACCTTGACATGCCTAGCTAGTACAATCCCTCCTCCCTTTCTTCAGCAGGACTCCTGGAGCTTGGCCCAGCGCTTGGTCCATTTATCATTTGTATATAGGAGAGCTATAGACTTTTTTGAGTTAATCTTGTGTCCTGCCACATTACTGAAGGTGTTTATCAGCTGTAGGTGTTCCCTGATAGAATTTTTGGGGTCACTTATGTAGACTATCATATCATCTGCAAATAGCGAACGTTTGACTTCTTCCTTTCCAATTTGTATCCCTTTGATCTCCTTTGGTTGTCTTATTGCTCTGGCTAGAACTTTAAGTGCTATATTGAATAGATATGAGAGAGTGGACAGCCTTGTCTTGTTCCTGATGTAATGGAATCACTTCGAGTTTTCTCCATTTAATTTGATGTTGGTGGTTGGCTTGCTGTATATTTCTTTTATTATGTTTAGATATGTTCCTTGTATCCCTGATCTCTCCAAGACCTTTATCATGAACAGGTGTTGGATTTTGTTGAAGGCTTTTTCAGCATTTAATGAGATGATCATATGGCTTTTTTCTTTCAGTTTGTTTATATGGTGATTACATTGACAGATTTTTATATGTTGAACCATTCCTGAATCTCTGGGATGAAGTCTATTTGATTATGGTGGAAGTTTTTTTTTGTTTTGTTTTGTTTTTTGTTTTTGTTTTTGTTTTTTCGAGACAGGGTTTCTCTGTGTAGCTTTGCGCCTTTCCTGGAACTCACTTGGTAGCCCAGGCTGGCCTCGAACTCACAGAGATCCACCTGCCTCTGCCTCCCGAGTGCTGGGATTAAAGGCGTGCGCCACCACTGCCCGGCATGGTTTGCCAGTATTTTATTGAGTATTTTTGCATCAATGTTCATGAGGGAGATTGGTCTGTAATTCTCTTCCTTTGTTGTATCTTTGTGTGGCTTGGGTTTCAGGGTAACTGTAGCCTCATAAAAGGAATTTGACAATGGTCCTTCTGTTTCTATTGTGTGGAGCAATTTGAGGAATATTGGAATTAGCTCTTTAAAATTCTGGTAGAATTCTGCACTAAAACCATCTGGCCCTGGGCTTTTTTTGGTTGGGAGACTTTTAATGAGTTTCTATTTCTTAGTGGTTATAGGTCTATTTAAATTGTTTATCTGGTCTTGATTTAATTTTGGTATGTGGTACCTATCAAGAAAGTTGTCCATTTCTTTTAGATTTTCCAATTTTGTGTACAAGTTTTTGAAGTATGACCTAATGATTCTCTGGGTTTCCTCGGAGTCTGTCGTTATGTTCCCCCTTTTCATTTCTGATTTTTGTTAATTTGGATAATGTCTCTCTGTCCTTTGGTAAGTTTGGATAAGGGTTTGTCTGTCTTGTTGATTTTCTCCAACAACCAACTCTTTGTTTCATCAGTTCTTTGTATTGTTCTCTTTGTTCCTGCTTTATTGATTTCAGCCCTCAGTTTGATTATTTTCTGGCATCTATTCCTCCTGGGTGAGTTTACTTCTTTTTGTTCTAGAGCTTTCAGGTATACTGTTAAGTCACTAGTGTGTGATTTCTCCAAATTCTTCTTGAAGGCACTTAGTGCTATGAATTTTCCTCTTAGCATTGCTTTCATAGTGTCCCATAAGTTTGGGCATGTTGTGCATTAATTTTCATTAAATTCTAGGAAGTCTTTAATTTCTTTCTTTATTTCTTCCTTGATCAGTGGTAATTCAGTTGAAAGTTGTTCAGTTTCCATGAGTTTGTAGGCTTTCTGTAATTTGTGGTGTTGTTGAATTCTTACTTTTACCCATGGTAATCTGATAAGATACAGGGGGTTATTCTAATTTTTTTTTTGTATCTGTTGAGATTTGCTTTGTGACTGAGTATGTGGTCAGTTTTAGAGAAGGTTCCATTAGGTGCTGATAAGAAGGTATATTCTTTTGTGTTTGGTGAAATATTCTGTAGATATCTGTTAAGTCCATTTAAGTCATAACATCTGTTAGTTCCCTTATTTCTCTGTTAAGTTTCTGTCTGGGGACCTGTCCATTAGTGAGAGTGGGGAGTTGAAGTCTCCCACTATTAATGTGTAGGGTTTGATGTGTGATTTAAGCTTTAGTAATGTTTCTTTTTACAAATGTGGATGCCCTTGTATTGGGCATGAATGTTCAGAATTGAGATTTCATCTTGATGGATTTTTCCTGTGATTCATATGAAATGTCTTTCTTGATCTCTTTTGATTATTTTAGTTTGAAGTCTATTTTGTTAGATATTAGGATAGCTACAACTTGCTTGGTCCATTTGATTGGAAAATCTTTTCCTAACCCTTTACTCTGAGGTGTGTTTTTTGTATGAAGCAGAAGGATGGGTCTTGTTTTCATACTCATTTGGCTAGCCTATGTCTTTTTATAGGTGAATTGAGTCCATTGATTTTTTTATTTTATAATTTAATTTAATTTTACATATCAGCCATGGATTCTCTTGTCCTCCCCCCTCCCGCTGAGTCCATTGATATTAAGAGATATTAATGACCAGTGATTGTTCATTCCTCTTATTTTTTTGTTTTGTTGTTGTTGTTGGTAGTGTGTGTGTTTCCCTTCTTTGAGATTTGCTGGCACGAGGTTATCTATTGCCTATGTTTTTGTGGGTGCAGTTAACTTTCTTGGGTTGGAGTTTTTCTTCTAGTACTTTCTGTAAGGTTGTATTTGTGGATAGGTATTGTTTAAATCTGGTTTTGTAATGGAATATCTTGTTTCTTCTGTCTATGGTAATCGAAAGCTTTGCTGGGTATAGTAGTCTGGATTGGCAACTGTGGTCTCTTAGTGTCTGCAAAATGTCTGTCCAGGACCTTCTGGCTTTCAGAGTCTCCATTGAGGAGTTGGGTGTAATTCTGAAAGGTCTGCCATTATATGCTATTTGACCTTTTTCCTTTGCAGCTCTTAATATTCTTTATTTATTCTGTATGTTTAGTGTTTTGGTTATTATGTGGTGAGGGGACTTTTTTTTTCGTTTAGTGTATGAGGTGTTCTGTAAGCTTCTTGTACCTTCATAGGCATGTCCTTCTTTAGGATGGGGAAGTTTTCTTCTATGATTTTGTTGAATATATTTTCTGTGCCTTTGAGTTGGTATTCTCCTTCTTCTATCCCTATCATTCTTAGGTCTGGGCTTTTCATGGTATCCCAGATTTCCTGGATTTTTTTTTTGTTGTTAAGAATGTGTTGGATTTAACATTTCCTTTGACTGATGAATCTATTTCCTCTATTGTGTCTTCAGTGCCTGAGATTCTTTCTTCCATCTCTTGTATTCTGTTGGTGATGCTTGCATCTGTAGTTCCTGTTCATTTACTCAGATTTTCCTTTTCCTGAATTCCCTCAGTTTGTGTTTTCTTTATTGCCTTTATTTCAATTTTCAAGTCTTGAACTGCCTCCTTCACCTGTGTAATTGTTTTTTTCTTGGCTTTCTTTAAGGGATTTATTATTTTCTTCTAATTTTTTGTTTGTCTTTTCTTCCATTTATTTAAGGGAATTTTTCATTTCTTCTTTAAGGGCCTCTATCATCTTCATAAAGTTCTTTTTAAGGTCATTTTTTTTCTGCTTCATCTGCATTGGGATGTTCAGATTTTGCTGTTGTAGAACCACTAGGTTCTGGTGGTGCCATACTGCCCTTTATGTTGTTGAATATATTCTTACACTAGCATTTACCCATCTAGTGTGGGATAATTATAGGTACAGGTGTTGATTCTTGTGATGTCTCTGTTGGATGGGTCTTTTGTACCTTTATTATCTGTTTCCTTTATTGTCTTTTGGCCTGAATGGCCAAGGGTTGTGGTGATTGACTGATTGTCAGGTTGAGTAAGGTTGTCTCAGCTGAGGTTTGTGGGGGTTTGGGTGACTAAATTTAGCATATCCTCCAGTTCTTCTGGCTGATGTGGGTTTTACTTGTGTCTTTGGAGTCTATTCTTCCAACTTGTATAGGTGATGCCTGTGCCTATAGGGGTTGCTGTTCTTCCAGCTGGTGTTGGTGATGCTTGTACCTATGGAGTCTGCTGACCTTGTGGGGGAGGGCTGTTCACGGGGAGGATGCTGGGGTAGGTGGGGATGGGCAGTGGAGTGGGTCTTGGGGGAGCAGAGTTCAGTGGGTTGCAGCAGTGGTGGTATCACCTCCCCGCAGGTTTCTCACCTGCTGGCCGGCTGCTGCGGACTACACCAGAGCAGTGGAGTTCCACCTGCCAGTACCCTCTTAAGCTCTGCCCTTGAACACAGCAGGACAACAGTGATACTCTTGCTTGCTTGTTGCACACATAATATAGCTTAGAAATTAGTTTCCTTAGGTAGAAATCGAGTTCCTTCCAGGAGCCTTGTCACACTGGACCTTGGGCTTTTCTTGGGATGGTTTTCTTGACAGTTTTGGCAAGTCTTGGCTGAGGTTTAGTCTTCTCATTTTTGGGCAGATCTGTACAAGCTTGGACGTGTTTCAGAAGGAAGCTGCTAGGTTTGTCCTTGAGACACTGTGAGGCTGACTTTGGCCCTCTGTGTTCATTCTCTCCCTTGACCCTGAATGTAAGGGCATTGTAGATAAATGGCCCTTTATTGGAAAAGACACCTGTTTGCCCTTCTCAGAGAACTGAAACCTAATTCAGTTGTGAAAGTGGGAGATTTTAACACCTCCAGGGAGTGGTACTATTAAGAGATGTGGCTTTGTTGGAGTAGGTGTGACTTTGTTGGAAGAATTGTGTCACTGTGGAGGTGGGCTTTGAGGTCTCATATATGCTCAAATCACTCCCATTGTCTTAGGTCACTTCCTGTTGCCTGTGAGTCAAGGTGTTAGAACTCTAAGCTCCTTCTCTAGTACTATGTTTGCCTGCAAGCTGCCTTGCTTCCTGCCATGACAATAATGGACTAAACCTCTGAACTGTAAGTGAGCCACCCCAATTAACTGTTTTCCTTTGTAAGAGTTGCCGTGGTCATGGTGTCTCTTCACAGCAATAGAAACCCTAGTTAGACAGAAGGTAGTATCCAAAGGAGCCAGTTGCTCCTCCCTCCCCATGGAATGCCACACTATCCAGGGCGTCTCCCCAGTGATTGACAGACTCTGGCTCCTTGTTGCCATGCTCACTGGTCTCCATTCAAAACTTGCACTAATCTTGCTTGCCTGGTGGACTGTTTCTAGAACCATTCATTTGAGGTGATATTCATTAATACAAAATAACCATTTTAATGAGAACAATTCAATGGCATTTAGAGTTACACAAATCTCTCTTCCCATTAAGCAGCTGTTCCACTCAGCCTGTGATAATGATACATCTGCTGTCTCTAGAAATCTACCTATCTTAATTTTTTTCAGAAAAGATTAATTTAATGTGTATGAGTGTTTTGCTTGCATATATGTGCATCATGTGTGTGCAGTGCCTACAGAAGCCTGATGAGAATGTTGAATTCCCTGGGACTGAAGTTGTGACCTGCCTGGTTGCTGGGAATTGAACTCAGGTCCTCTGGACGAGTGGCCAGTGCTCTTAACTGCTGAGCCACCTGCTCAGCCCCCACATTCACCTATTTTCCTGTTTGCATAAGAAGAATCATCTATGACTTTTTCTGCAATCTTCAATCTTCTTTCACTCAGCACGATGTTCCAGGCTCATCTACACTGTGGTTGTGTCTGTCCTTTACTCCTTTTATGTCTGAATGGCGGTCCATAATTAATTTGTGCACTCATCTGTTGAGGAATACTGTGGGTGTTTTCAGCCTTTGGCTATTGTAATATTGCCACGAGCATTCTTGTATGTCTTTGAGCACCTGTTTTCAATTATTTGGGCATATGCTGTAGGGAAAAGGGATACACCCTTTATTCTCTCTTTATTACTTATGTGTGCCCCTTGCCTGAATCTAGAAACCTAAATAATACAGGAGCCACTTTACAAGAGAAAATAATAAAAGTTATTATTAAATTTATGTGTATATAGGGATCATCACAAGAGTGAAGTTTGAAGGAATGACCAAAGCATAATGCTTTTGTACTTTTTAGACAAAGAACAATTTATATGTGCAGGGCTGACAGGACACTAAAGTCTCCAGACTGGGGTGGAAGTTTTAGGTATTAATAGAGATACTCAAGGTGGTGGGGTGTGTAAAAGCCAGCAGAAGATAAGGGTTACCTCAGGGTATGTTTAGCCTCACGGCAGCCCCGACTGCCAGGCTTTGGTAATCATTGCCATCACGATGCCCTGGTGTATGAAGGATGTTCATTCCCAAAGAATCATTGCAGTTTAAAGAACAAGTTCATGACATTTGCAGGAAAGTGCATAGGACTGTAGATCACCCAGCTAAGCAAAAGAAGTCCGACTCAGAAAGACAGATATCATTTGTTTTCACTCATATATGGAATGGGGGCAGCAGGAAGGGGGAAGGGGAGTAGAAGGGAAACAGAGGGGGAAGGACAACTCTGGGAAGGGAGAAAGAAGTGTCTACACCAGGGTAGGCCAGTTCAGGCACCCTCTCCACTATTGCTAGTATTCTAATCTGGGGTCGTCCTTGTGGATTCCTGGGAAGTTCCCTAGCACCAGGTTTCTCTCTTACCCCATAATGTCTCTATCAGGCCAAGCTCTTCAAGTCCAGTCAAAGAGAGGGGGAAGAGGGTCACTGGGCGGTGGTGGCACACGCCTTTAATCCCAGCACTCGGAAGGAGAGAGGGAAGTGGGATTATATGAGCAAGAGGGGTCAAGAGCATGATGGGGAAATCTACAGAGACAACTGAACCAAGCTCATAGGAACTCACAAACTTTTGACCGACAGCTGTGGAACCTGCATGGGACCAGACTAGACCCTCTGCATATAGGAGACAGTTGTGTAGCTTGGTCTGTTTGAGGGGCCCCAGGCAGTGGGATCAGGATCTATCCCTGGTGCATGAGCTGGCTTTCTGGATCCCATTACCTATGGTCAGATACCTTGCTCACCCTTGATGCAGCGGGGAGGGGCTTGGTTCTGCCTCAGTTGAATATACTAGGCTTAGCCATCCTTCCATGGGAGAACTTAGCCTGTTGGATGGGGGGATGAGAGGTGGGTAGGGAGGGGGGGAAAGCAGGGGTAGGGGGAGCGGGAGGAAGGATGAGAGGGGGATCTGTGGTTGGTATGTAAAATGAATAACAAATTTAAAAAAAGAAAGAAAGCAACCTGAGCAAGCCTGAGGAGTAGACCAGTAGGCAGCACAGCTCTGCTATGGGATGTCTTTCTGTATGCTGTGAATATGTGTTGCTCCCATTGGCTATAAATAAAACTGTTTTGGTCTATGGCAAGGTAGCTTAGAGATAGGTGGGAAATCCAAGACAGAGACAGGAGAAGAAAGGCAGAGGCAGGAGACTTGAGCTAGCCTCCCAAAGAGCAACATGTAATGGGACATGGGTAAAGCCACGGAATACATGGCGATACATAGATTAAGAGTTATGGGTTGAGTTTAGTTGTAAGAGCTAGCCAATGAGAAGCCTGAGCCATTAGGCCATACAGTTTGTAAATAATATTAAGTCTCTGAGTGATTATTTTATGAGCGGCTGTGGACCGTAAGGCCAGGTGGACCAGAGAAAATTTTCGGCTACACACTTCTCTATGGCTCCTGCTTCACTTTCTGCCTCTAGGTTCCTGCCCTGATTTCCTTAGATGATGGAGTATAAGCTGTAAGATGAAATAAACCCTTTCTCCCCAACTTGCTTTCAGCTGTGGTGTTTATCACAGCAATAGGAACCCTATGAAGAGCTTCAGAGTAGGATCACAACTATCACAGAGACAGAAGTTGCGTTCTTAGGGCATGCTTTCCATGCAAGATTCCCCTGTCTGGCAGTGACCTGTTCTGCAAATGATAGCACGGCAGTGTTCTATAACTTTCTAAGTACCATAGAGCTTCCCAGGAACTTCTCTTTAATTATTATTTTTTGAATATCAGTGTTTCGTCTGTATGTAGGTGTACCATATGTGTGCCTAGTGCCTGTAGAGGCCAGAAGAGGGCATCAGATATCCTGGAATCAGAGTTATAGACAGATTGTAAGCTGTAATGTGGGGGCTTGGAATCAAACCTGGGTCCTCTGGGAGAGTATCCAGAGCTCTTAACTGCTGGACCATCTTTCCAGCTCCTCTTATGACTCCTGTGGAGATGTGCTGGACCACCTTTCAGCACCAATCTGGTCTGTGAGCATCTAGAGCAGTAGATCTCAACCTGTGGGTCATGATCTCTTTGGCGGGGAGGGGGGGGGAGGGTGTCAAACAACCCTTTCCTAGGGCTTGCTTAAGACCATCCTGCATATCAGATATTACATTACAATTCATAACAGTAGCAAAATTACAGTTATGAAGTAGCAATGAAAATAATTTTATGGTTGGGGGTCATCACAACATGAGGATCTGTATTAAAGAGTCGCTGCATTAGGAAGGTTGAGAACCACTGCTCTAGAAGTATCTGTAGTCATAGGTTCTATAACTTGCATGAGGCAGGGCAAGTGTTTGCTGAGGAACATTAAAGAACCCACTTGAATAACCTTCTAGTCCTTTTGATACTATTTGGAAATATATGGAGTGGGAGGAAATGGAATGTTTGTGCTCAAGTCTCGATCCAGGCACTGATGAGTTGGGTCATCTTAGACACTTGTTTTCTTGGGTCTCACTATTGTTATTTGTTAAAATAAGAGAGGAAATTAGGTTGGAAATGTAGTTGATATATTGTGCACCCAATAAACTTATCTGGGGTCAGAGAACAGAACAGCCACAAGATAGACATAGAAGCCAGGCATGGTGGCACACACCTTTAATCCCAGGACTTGAGAGCTCATGTCTTGCTTGGGAAAGACACATGCCTTTAATCCCAGGAAGTGATGGCAGGAAGCAGAAAGGTATATAAGGCGTGAGGACCAGGAACTAGAGCCTTTTTAAGCTTTTAGGCTTTTAGCAGCAGTTCAGCTGAGATCCATTTGGATGAGGACTCAGAGGCTTCCAGTTTGAGGAAACAGGATCAGCTGAGAAGTTAGCGAGATGAGGTTAGCTGTGGCTTGTTCTGTTTCTCTGATCTTTCAGAATTCACCCCAATACCTGGGCCCGGGTTTTTTTTTTTTTTCGAGACAGGGTTTCTCTGTGTAGCTTTGCGCCTTTCCTGGAACTCACTTGGTAGCCCATGCTGGCCTCGAACTCACAGAGATCCGCCTGGCTTTGCCTCCCGAGTGCTGGGATTAAAGGCGTGCGCCACCACCGTCCGGCCCAGGTTTGTTTTTATTAATAAGACCATTTAAGATTCATGCTACATAGAAGTAATTTTCTCTTTTTTTTTCTTTTTTGAGCTGAGGATAGAACCCAGGGCCTTGCGCTTCCTAGGCAAGCGCTCTACCACTGAGCTAAATCCCCAACCCCGTATTTTTCTCTCTTATTTCAGTTAATTTTTTATGTGTCTTTGTTACTGTATGTGCACCTGTGTGTGCATGGAGGCCAGAAGACGCTCAGCTGCAGTTAGAGGTGTTTGCAGAATACCTGCTTGTTATGTGGATGATGGGATCTGAACTCTGGTCCTCATGATTGTACAGCAAGAACTTTTTTTTCCCATTTTTTAATTTTATTTTATAATTTAATTTAATTTTACATATCAGCCACGGATTCCCTTGTTCTCCCCCCCCCCCCCCGCCTTCCCCTCAGCCCATCCCCCATTCCCATCTCCTCCAGGGCAAAGACTCCCCTGAGGATTGAGTTCAACTTGGTAGATTCAGTCTGGGCAGGTCCAGTCCCCTCCTCCCAGGCTGAGCCAAGTATCCCTGTATAAGCCCCAGGTTCCAAACAGCCAGCACATGCACTGAGGACAGGTCCCGGTCCCACTGCCTGGATGCCTCCCAAACAGATCAAGCTAATCAACTGTCTCACTTATCCAGAGGGCCTGATCCAGTTGGGGGCTCCTCAGCTATTGGTTCATAGTTCATGTGTTTCCATTCGTTTGGCTATTTGTCCTTGTGCTTTTTCCAACCTTGGTCTCAACAATTCTCGCTCATACAAACCCTCCTCTTTCTTGCCAATTGGACTCCTGGAGCTCCACCTGGGGCCTGGCTGTGGATCACTGCATCCGGTTCCCTCAGTCATTGGATGAGGTTTCTAGCATGACAATTAGGGTGTTTGGTCATCCTATCACCAGAGTAGGTCAGTTCGGGCTGTCTCTTGACCATTGCCAGTAGTCTATTGTGGAGGTATCTTTGTGGATTTTTGTGGACCTCTCTAGCACTTCAGCAAGAACTCTTAACTGCTGCTGTCTCTCTAGACCTTTACTTCAATGTTTTTGTTTTTGAGTCAGGACCTAGGCTGGCCTTAAACTTAGGTAATCCTCCTGCCTTAGACTTCCACGTTTTGGGGTTGTAGTCATGAACCTCTATGTTTACCTTTGAAAGTAATTTCAGTGAAGACATTTTATAATTATTGGTGATAAATTAATTATAGTATAATAGTTCATTGTTTTTTTTAAAAAAATATGTATTACTACTAGTCTTTCAGCATTGGGGATCAAACCCATGACCTTGTGCATACTAGGAAAGTACATGTACTTGTCTAGGTTATCACTTTTATAAAACTGTCTAGTCTTTAAAAGAATAAATTGCAGTATAAACAACCATCATCTCCCCCCACCCCCATAGGCTCAAGTGCAATGGTTTCATTTGGATTTTCTCTGAGTCCTCATAATTTTTGATACCTTAGAAATATATATTTTCGCCAGGCAGTGGTGGCGCACGCCTTTAATCCCAGTACTTGGGAGGCAGAGCCAGGTGGATCTCTGTGAGTTCGAGGCCAGCCTGGTCTACAGAGTGAGATCCAGGACAGGCACCAAAACTACACAGAGAAACCCTGTCTTGAAAAAAACCAAAGCAAACAAAACAAACAAACAAAAAAACAAAAAACAAAAAAACAACAAAAAAGAAATATATATTTTCATTTTTAGAGAAAAAAATAGAATTCTTGCCCCCAGGCCTTGTTTGCTCTTCAGTGGCCAGTTATTTGTAGCCACTGAGCAACTGAAATATGGCTAGTCTGAATTAAGATGGAAGTTTTAAACACTCATTGTCTTTTGAAAACTTGATATGCAAAAAGAATTGGATATATCACTAATGATTTTATACTGTTTATATGCTGAAATAATATTTTGGGCATATTAGATATGTACTGAATTAAATATAAAAATTATTCTTGCCTTTAAAAAAGCTTAACATAAGGCTGCTAAAAAAGTTAAAACTACATGTGTGCCTCAATAAGTATTTTTTGTGTAATTCTGCCCCAGATGAACCTAGAACAATCATGAAGATAACCTGTACACAAAAGAGGGAAAACACAGAGACTGTCTCTGCTCATGACTTACATCTCTTCTTATTATTCCAGGAAACTTAGTCTCTACTGGTTTTTAAATATGTTCAATGAGAATTCTTATTGGAAAATGGATTTGTAAACAGAAGGCTGAGCTGAAGTGGCTGTCTTTGCTGGAAGTCACAGGACAGATCTGGAAATGCCTTCATCCTTAAGCAATACTACTGACCAGAAAAGACCCTGCTCCCATGAGAACTATTGCAACACACACTCCTATTTTTAAATAACTTTGATGATAGAACTTGACTTTACAGAATTACAGACATGTGCCATCATTTTTTTAAAAATGATTTATTATTTATTTTTACTTTATGTGCATTGGTGTTTTGCCTGCATGTATGCATATATGAGGGTGTCGAATTCCCTGGAGCTGGAGTTACGGACAGTTGTAAACTGCCATGTGGGTGTTGGGAATTGAACCTGGATTCTCTGGAAGAGCAGCCATTGCTCTTAACTGCTGAGCAATCTCTCTAGCCCCATTTGCTACCATTTTAATGGATAAATTCTATATATTTGTTTCTGTCTGTGATTTGTTCTGTGATAAGTTTTTGAGTCTGTTTAGAATTTCAGAGAGGCCAAGCTCAATGCAAAAGACAGGTACTGACGAAAGGGGTGTTGACTTTCAAGGTGGTCTTTTCTACCTGCTCCATAGTAGACTCTTTCTTAAGGGTGTATGCATCATCTAAGAGTTGGTCTATATTGATAGTCTAGTCCATCCAGGGACCAAAATCTGTCTCCAGTCACCCAGCTGAGGCCTATGCTTGTAGTATTCCCAGTGTCCTGGCTGCTTACATTTTCTTATCCTCTCTAACTCGTTTGTTGGCCTTCCACACAGTATGGGGCTCAGAAAAATGATACCCTAAAGTGAAGGCCTCACTAGTAGTCTGTGTCTGACAAAGGTATGTGCTATAGCTCATCCTTCACTTATACCTCAGAATATAGATGATAGAGTCCATTTCCTCCAAAGTGTAGAAACCAGGATCTCCTTTCCCCAGATCCAGCTATTAAACCTCACTGACTTGCCCCTGTCTTCTTACAAGTTCTCCATGAATTCTGTGACTCACCTCATTTCATTGTGAGTCACAAGATTCCCATTCTGAAAGGTTCTGTTGCCGACCTGGAAGGAAGGAAAGCTGCAGAGCAGCCAAGGAAGAGTCTAGAGACAGAAAGGCCTTTCCCTCAGTGGGTTAGTATTAGATCATATCCTTTTTGTTCAATATGTCTCTACATGGCTGTCCATTCTTGGTTGAACCTAAGCACCAAAATGGATAGTTCACTCTGGGTCCTAGAGACTTCACCCTGAATGTTCCTGTGTCATGTAAAACTATGATCAGATACATCTGCTGTATTGTTTCTTTGGTTAATCTGTCTTTTGTTATAGTGGTGTCTCATACAGTCCTGTGTAATAGGCTGTAAATTTCTCACTTTCTGCTCTAGCAGCAGGAAGCTCTAGGTACTTTGGACATTAGTAGGTAAATGATCCAATGCTGAAACACTGTTAAGCTTGATTTTTTTAAATTTTTATTTATTTATGATTTGTAACATGAGACTTGGTGAAATAGAACACCTTGTTTTTAGTAACAGCACAGAGGAGAGTATCATAGTATGGGTTGTTTCTTGTGTGCTGAGGATCTTTTAACTTACTTTACGTTATTTTTGGCACTGGGCCTTACACACTCTAAGAGACTTGATATATAATCTTTCCTTTCATCCTTATGACAGCTAACTGAAGTGGGTATTACCATGTTGAGCCCACGCTGGTCCTTGCACCCGTGGGCCTTCTCCCCCAGCACTGTGCTTCCTTCACTTCCTGGTTGTGGTCAGGTGCCTCTCTTTTCCCCATATCCTTATCACACTGTGTGGCTGTGTGGCTGTGTGGCGGCGGCTAGCTGCTAGAACTGGGCTTCCACCACCTAGTGGCTAGGCGAGTGTCCTGACTCCCTCACTGTCGCCTACCCTTCTTTTGTGTGTGTCCTGACGTAGGACAGCCTCTCCAACTTACACCGACCTCACTGCGGGAGGAAAGGGAACTTTCTGAGAGGGTGGAAAGTTGCTGGTCTGGAAACCATGCTTTGTAACATAATGTGAAAATAAAACAGGCTTTTTGTCATTGGCAACTCTCCATGGTTATTTCTGCTAGATGTTACCAGGGCCACAGTGTTGGGATGAGCATGGCCAAATCTTCTTTCCACAGGGTTGGCGTGTTTTCCGGGACTCATTGGCCTCGTGACCACAGACAGCATTTTCAAGGCTGCAGGCTGAGTTATGGTCTATTACCCCAACAGAGAGAATCTAAACCAGCTCCTGTGAGATCTGTACCCTTGGCCCACGTTCCCTTAAACTGTTTTGAAATAGAAGGTGGATGGCTGCTATCTGAGCAACGGAATAATGTATATACAGAAAGTTTAGTGTTATGAACCCTTGCCACAGAACTGTTTTGACACAATTTTATTGATTCCAAGCTTGCCTCCGAATTCACTAAGAGCTTCCATATAGTCTCTCAACATCTATCTACTCACCATCTACAATGGCATATTTCCATTTCTGAGACCACTGTGACTCAGTTGTTAGAAGGACAACCTCTGCACTGTGTGTACATTAGATCTTGCTCCTTATTTTCTCTGTCGGACATCACTTCACCCTCATTCTTCCCATCTGTCTTAGTTAGGGTTTCTATTGCTGTAAAAAGACAACATGACCATGGCAGCTCTTATAAAGGAAAACATTTAATTGGGCTGGCTTATAGTTTCTAAGGTTTAGTCCATTGTCATCAAGGTGGGACATGGTGGCATGCAGGCAGACATGGTACTGGAGAAGGAGCTGAGAGTTCTACATCTTGATCTGCAGGCAGCAGGAGACTGTGTGCCACACTGGGCATAGCTTGAGTATATAAGACCTGAAAGCCAGCCCCCACAGTGACACACTTCTTCCAACAATGCCACACCTACTCCAACAAGGCCACACCTCCTAATAGTGCCACTCCCTATGGGCCAAGCATTCAAACGCATGAGTCTACGGGGGCCGTATCTGTTCAAAACACCACACCATCATATAACACCCTCTCTGTTGTATCAGTCCTATTAGCTCAGACTTGCTATGACTTCTGTTTGATAAAAATAAAAACAAATGGTTTTTCAATGGCTACTCTGTGTTTTTTTTTTTGTAGAAAAAACTCCTTATGAGATAACTGTTTGTTGTCTCTAAATCTTTTGCCATTCAGATTTTTTTTGATAGTGCTAAATTTAATGATGAGTCTCCAATACTCAATTCAGGCAGAGGTAGACTCTTTACCTGCATTTTGACTTCCCTGGTTCTCTCTAATCTGACTGCTACTGTCTTTTTTGGCGAAGCTCCTTAACTCTAAAATTTGGACTGGCTTGGCTAGTCTATGGCTTTTCTTCTTCCCTATTTACACCCATATTCTAGATGAGTCATTCAGTACCAGGACCTTATGGATCAACAACCTGCTTATGCCTTTCCAATGTATATCTCTAGGTAAGACCTCCCTTCTGAACTGCAGACTCATTCAAGAAAGTGACCACATCTAACTCACTATTCCAAATCTGAACATACGATTTTCACTGGTCTTCAACAAATGCCCAGCCTCCAAATGCTTGGGCATTACATTTGTACTCTCTAAACCTGTTTCCTTTTCTAAAACAACACTGTAATCATACCATACCTACTTTATAGACCTTCTCCCCTGAGACTGGCAGGTCCTATTATGTAGCTTAGGCTGGCATTGAATTTGTGGCCATCCTGTCTCTGCTTCTTACATGTTGGGATGATAAGCATTGAATATCACACCCAGCTCATAATTTGCTTTGAAGAATGCATCAAGTATTTAGCATGGTACCTGGCAAGGAGACAGTAAACTACCTCTTATCACAGTATGATTCCTGTCTAGTTCTTAATTCTTAATTCTTTCTATTTTTTTTTAATCTTACAACAAAAACCCTAAAGTTCACTCTCAAGAACCCCTAATTGTCCCGAAAGCATATCTGAATCTATCTGGTCATAGACTCATAATACACAGTTGCACACAGTTGCACAGACCCTTCTTTAAGACATGTTTGATATTCTTGTTCCTCCTAGTTCTTCTTTTGGCAGTGCTGTTCCCAAGGACTTTCTCTTTTTTTTTTTTTTTAAAAAAAATTTATTATTATCATTATTTTTAAATATTTACTTATTTATTATGTTGTTTATTTATTATGTATACAGTGTTCTGTCTGCATGTATGACTGCAGGCCAGAAGAGGGCACCAGATCTCATTACAGATGGTTGTGAGCCACCATGTGGTTGCTGGGAATTGAACTCAGGACCTCTGGAAGAACAGTCAATGCTCTTAACCTCTGAGCCATCTCTCCAGCCCAACTTTCTCCTCTTATCCCTCCTCTGTAGAGGAAACTGGTTCCACAATTCTCCAAGCCACTCCCTCCCTCAAGTCTTTTGAGAAGCCTAATGTTTTAGGGATCATCTTTAATCATTTTGTCTGTCACATTCTCCCACAACTGGCTTTTGAAAGAACTTCTTATAAAAATATTCATATATGTGCTATTTTTCTAGAAAGAATTCTGGTGAATAACTTTCTCCATTCTAGAAGATCATGATAATGCTAAAAATGAGCTTTGTACTGGGCTGCTGTGGTAGTCAGGATAAGGAAGAGCCACAGAAGCCTTTATGGATACCAGGAGAGGAGATTCATGGTCCAGGTTAAGAAGTTTTTATTGCATGCTTTTTTTTTTTTTTTTGAGACTGAGTATCATGTAGCTCAGGTTGACTTTGAACTTACTGCATAGCCAGGATAAAACTGATCATCTAATCATCTGCTTTGCAAATGGCATGTGCCAGCACACTTGGTTTATGTTTGTGGTAGAGTTTGAATAAAGGCTTGTGCATGCCAGGCACACACTTTACCAACTGAGCTACATTCTCAACCTCTTGAGTGCAATTAAATGCTTTTTTTTTTTTTTTGTAGAATTACCTTTATTTATTCTGTGTATGTGTGGGCTCCATGGTGCCCTTGTGGATGTTGGAGGAAAGCTTTTGAGAATCAGTGCTCTCTTTCCACCATATGCGCTCCAGGGCTCAAACTTGATTACATTTAGAGCAAATGCCTTTACCTGATGAGCCATTTTGACAGCCCCTGAATGCAAAGACAATTTGATTAAGATGTTCTGTTTGTGGAGAAGCCAGGTGCAGGAATGGGGTAAGGCCAGGAAGCAGGAGAATTTATAGCAGAAGGTTTGATGAGCAGTCTGCTGTGATAGAGTTCAAAGCTTTGTTGACTTAAACTTGGGGTCAACAAAATGCACAGGTTTTTTGCAAGATGAGCCCTTCCATCACACATATTTATAGCTTTATTTCTTAATATATATTTTCATAGTTGGAACACATTTTAGCTTTATAGAAGTTTTAAAAATAGTAGTGTTCTCACTACTATTATCCAAATAAGGAATTAATATATTGAGTATGTAAAATTAGCATAGCACCTGGCAAGTAGAAAGTACTAGATGTTACTATTATATGCCACAATTATATATGACCATAGATGATAGTACATTATAGGGTATTGTACTATATAATATGTATAATATGGCATACTATATATTATATAATACAATGCACTATAATGTACTATCATGTATTATCATAAATATTAACGTGCTTATGGATATATTGATAATATATACTACAGTATACTGTATATCAATAAGCATGTTAATTGTATTAATATTAATATCATATATATTGTTACCATATTATATACTAGTAATATGGTAACATTATAGTATATGATATAATAGAAATATAATAGATTGTGATACTATTAACAACCTACAAGCTTTATGGGGATTTCCACAGTTTTCTCACTAATGTCCTTTCTATAGTCCACAGTCTAATTCAGGTCAGCCAAATTTAGTTGTCATGTCTCTTTATTTACACTCAACTGGTGACATTTTTTGCCTTTGATGGCCTTGAGATTTTGAAGAGTGCTGTTTAAGTATTTTGTAGTGTGTTCCTTGGTGTGGGTTTGATCATTTATGGAAAGCATACATTTCAAAAGTCATGTTTTTTCCCGTGCATCCAATCAGGAGTATGTAAATTGATTACTTGGTTGGTTTTCTGCTAGTTTTCTAAATTGTTTAGTGTTCTGGGAGTCATTTTTGAGACTGAAAATATCCTGCTTCTGTGTTCCACCATCCTTCCACCCAGGCTGTTTAGCATCCACCAACAGTTATTGTCTACAACAATTTGTACTGCAGTGTTTGCCCAATGGCAATTTCCTATTATTCCTTTCACAGTTGGTCATTGGAATTATTTGACAAAGAAGTACGTCCCTTCCACTCTGTTCTAGTTTGCTTCTCTGTTGCTGTAATAAATACCACAACCACAGACATCTTGGGCAAGAAAGAGTTTATTTGGCTTACAGGCTATTGCCCATCATGGGGGTAAGGCAAGGCAAGAACTCGAGGCAAGAGCCTGGAGGAAGGAACTGAAGCAGAGACCACAGAGGAACACTGATTGTTATTGGCTTGCTTTCTCTAGCTTGCTCAGCTACCTTTCTTATAAATCCCACTCCCACCTACCCAAGGATGGTACACCCACCTACATCAATTTGCAATCAAGAAAAACGCTCCATAGACATGCCCACAGGCCAGTCTGATGGGAGGCAATCCCTCAGTTGAGATCCTCTCTTCCCAGGTGTGTCTAGGTTTGTATCAAGTTGACAGAAACTAAGCAGCACATATCTTATATCTCATCTACTTCCTCATAATCCTCATAATCAATGTTGATTAAAAAATATCCACTTGATTGTATGGGATTATCATTATTCTGTTACTCAAAAAAATCTCCCAGTATATGGGCTTTTGGGACTCCAAGTTGCCACGGCTCTTTTTCTTTTTCTTTCTTTCTTTCTTTTTTTTTTTTTCTTCGAGATAGGGTTTCTCTGTGTAGCTTTGGAGCTTGTCCTGGAACTCACTTTATAGCCCAGGCTGGCCTCGAACTCACAGAGATCCACCTGCCTCTGCCTCCCGAGTGCTGGGATTAAAGGCATGCGCCACCACCGTCCAGCCCATGGCTCCTTTTCTATGCTCATTTCCTTTTTTTTTTGTTTTAGTATTCTTGGTGCCTTTACAGATTGTTCAAGGTTCTTCTTTTATTCTCCCAGCCCCAAATTCTGAATGAACACTTTTCTTCAGGAAGTCCTGATTTTTTTTTTTTTTTTTTTTGTGTAGAGTAACACTTAGAAACTAAGACCTAGATGTTAGACTTCATTGCACTGACTGGGTTGTCATCACTCCGAGACCTCTCATAATGAAAGCCAGTGTGTGTGTGTCAGCTTATCTCTACCTCTGTATCTAGTTTTGTAGTTCTTTTTCCGACATGGAACAAACATGTCATTATTCACGATCAATTTGCTTATTTGTTCAGTCCTAAAATACAGATAAAATCCTTTCACAGTTGCTAAGTTATAATCTTGTGTAAAAGAAATATATTAACCAGAGCACAATATCTGCATATAATTCTTTTCCCTTTAGCCTGTACTATATACAATTGAAATACTGTTTTCCAGGGTTGCTTAAATGAATTGTGTTCTTCACCACTTAGCTTGTTGTAGTCATGTTAATAATTGTTTGTTTGCTTGTTTTGCTTTTGTTTTTTTGAGACAAGATTTCTCTATGTAGCTTTGGAGCCTTTCCTGGAACTCACTCTGTAGCCCAGGCCGGCCTCGAACTCACAGAGATCCGCTTGCCTCTGCCTTCCAAGTGCTGAGATTAAAGGTGCGCGCCACCGCACGGCATGATAATTCTTAATGCAATCCCCCTAGCTTGTTCCTGCTTGTATGCATGGGAAACAATATCATGGTTCTAAGAGTTAGTACTGCGTACAAGGTGTCATCAAAGAAATGCCACTTTCTTCTTACCACTGTGACTCTGTTCCCATCCTCCCTCCTCTCCTTCCTACCTTCTCATTCGTTTTCAGGTTTTATTTACTGATTTTTCTTTTGAGACAGGTTCTTGCTATGTATCCCAGACTGGCCTTGAACTAGCAGCCCTCCATCCCAGCCTTCTGAATTCTGGGATTATATGTGTGTACCACCATACCTGGCTTAGTATATTATTTTTAAGGACCATCTACGTTATAGCCTATGCCAGTACTTCATTCCTTTTTTATGGCTTACTAATATCCTGGTGCATATATATATATACCATCTTTTGTTTGTACATCAGTCTGTCACTAGACTGTAGATGCTGCTGCCCTCAACACTCACATACAAGCATTTTGTGAACATGAATTCAGTTGCCTTATGCATACATCCTAATAGTGTGTATAATTTACTAGGTCACATAGTAACTCTGTATTTAACTTTTTGAGGAACTGTCAAAATATTTTCCCAAGTGGATCATTTAACACTCCCACGAGTATTAGTGTTTCAGTTTCTTAACATTCTTTCCAATACTTGTGATTTATCTTTTAAAAAAGGTTATTATAGTCATCCTATTTGGTATAAAGCTCTACCTTATTGTGGTTTTGGCTTGCATTTTTCTAATGATTTATGTCACTGAGGATTCTTTTTTTTGTGGCTTTTGGCCACTTATGCAACGTGTGTGTGTGTGTGTGTGTGTGTGTGTGTGTGTGTGTGTGT